>BOPP01000107.1:2720911-2736437 GCA_017312745.1 Gryllus bimaculatus
GGGGGGGGGGCGCAGACGCGAGTGGCAGGGTCAGTAGGCCGCGCGGCCGCCAGCCGGGCCGCCGGGGAGCGAGCCCCCGCGCTTGCTATTTTTCACGATGGCGTTAAAGAGTGTATGCTCACTTAGCCATCATTGACGCTTAGGTCAAACCCACAGAGTCTGAAGAATGGTATACTTTTTTGCTCTGGTATGTAAATGTTTTATTATTCTATTTCAGATTCGCCTAAATCGTATTTTAATGCACGATTATCACGAAAATGAACGTATATCTTTTTATTAATAGTTTTATACATCAGAACATTTTGCAATGTCATTCATTTGCTGATTTTCATTAAATTTTTACTCACAAATGAAATTTACTAAAAGTTTCAAAAATAAGGGTTGTGTAAGGTTGTGTACGAAAACTGTCTTATGACACTTCTGTTAACGAGAATTGCGCACAATTGCTTCAAAATTATCTAATTCTGACGTGTGTGTATTCTAAGAAACAGAATGTATCATTTTACCTACACACGGAAGGTAGCATCGTATGCATCATACCTAGGACTAACATAGAGCTTATTGTTGGAGACAGCTTTATGACGCCGAAAATACGATTGATATACCCCTTGCGGCTTATGGAAACCACATCGCGCTGTATCGCGACAGAGAGGGTGGCGCGCCGCGCCGTTATAGTGGTGGAGATGTCACGATAAGCAAACACTAACGTTTTCGAGACGGGCCCTTCTGGAGCTCCTTGAATCAGGCAGTGTGAATGTTGCTCTGGATATGGCGAGCGCATAAGTGCTACAATCCGTTAATGGTGTACAGCGGCAGGAGTGGGTACGTGTAACGATGAGTACCGTGATATGGACCTCATTTTGGGAGAATGACAATTACAGTGTGCGGCTGCAGATGTATTTGCGTTAGCAATGAAGACGAGTGTTACACCTTGAGATTTGTTATTGCACGGCCTTCCAATATCGTTTCGCAACCAATATCGCTTGGTGAGAAATCAGATATGCTTGTCATTGACCACAGCGTTATTCTTTTCAAACGACGAACATCATACTAGCCGGCGGATGTTGTCCTTTCGCGAACGAATATTACGTGAGTGTGTCGTGAGACGTACAAGAGCCCCTTGTGTGCTCCTCCGAAATCAGCATGTCGCAATGTGCAATATTAGTTGTCGCGTTTTCTCTACCGTTAGATCACGATGGTACTGTCCGTTTGTGAGTAAAATTAAACTCCCTTTAAATAGAATCTTGTCTTACGAGATACGATTGTCGGACGAAACCCGTAAATTCTCGCAGTTTGATGAAAGTCATTATATCATTTGTATTAATTGTCTTTTTGCTATTCTTAACAATCTACCAATTCTCATTTAAAACTGCATAGGTGCATCGCGGAGTACTTTGAATTTCTGGTTTTCTACTGTGAAGGAATTTCTACGCTATATGAAAAATGGTTGTGTCCAAGAATAGTTTCTTATTTTCTATACGGCAATCTTACAAAGGTATTGATTCTTTTAATTGTTTACCTTCCGGTGTGTACGCAACTTTTACAAACCATTACCTGACTTTTGTTTGATTTTTTTGTTTCACATGTTTTGTTTTTATAAAACATTGCATATATGGTCGCTAACTACTCATCACGCTCTTAAAATACGACTTGCCAGGTTTATTTTCTTTTTGGACGATCAATTTGTTTCTGATATCGTGTGCGCGGCATGCGCCTCAAATACCTTTCGTTTTCCGAAGCGCGCTTGCGTTTTAGAAGGCCAGGTGCGCGCCGGGGACCCTTTAGATGCATATCGGGAGGGCGGTGGCCACTTCCTCTTCGATGGGAGATACCTGGCCATTGGCACTTCGTGACTACCGCTCGCGCTCCACCCTCGACACCTCAGGCGTCGGCCGCCCCTCCCCTGCTCTCCTCTCTTGCTCTTTTGCTTCTTACTCTCTGCCTTCACTCACGTCCCCTATCTTCTCCTCTCCATTTGCTTGAATTTCGGTTCTGAGATGAAAAACGTCTTAATGCCTCGTATCATTTTTTAATTCCAATCTATACATTCCTCGTTGCAGTACTTCTGTTACTAGAGTTACGTGGGATTAAAATAAAAGTTCTGTTTTGATTTTGTTGATACCTGACACTCATAATATGCGGAGAATGCAAATGTGTTTGTACCTATTTAATAAAATTAAGGTGTGTTAAATGGACATTGAGTTTGAATAATTGTATTAGCGTATGAAAATGTGTTGACCTTCTCATGTTTATATTGACAATTAAATAAGCAGAAGTCTGAATGGCGAAGAGATTCTGAGATTGAAGGTACACATCTTCGATTTTCTCAGTGAAGGTAGAATTATTCAATGTATCCTGAATATATTAGTAGAGATTAGTAGAGTCTCATAAAATTAATTTATTTCTAATGGACGATTCAACATAATAACTGATGTTCAGCTTTTAAATACAAAAACAAAAAGAACGAGTCTTCATTTTCTGATCGCTTAGGGCTCCAGAAAACTATAAGTCTTCATCAATGTATTAAGCCATTCCGTTCCCTTTCTAAGGTTGCGTCTCTTCTACCCAATAGGCCTATAAATCTCGCAAAGCCATTATTAAAACTTTCAACCTCCGAAATAACGCACCTAATTCAACTAGTCAAATAAGACGAAGTATGAATTTACAGGTTGTTTAGTTATCAATCGTTTGAAGTCGAGATCTGGCTCCTAATCCTGAAACTCTTCCTCCGTTTAAGAGAATAAACAAACATGTTCTTTTACAAAATTAAGCAGTCAGAATCACTTCTTCTTTTGCCATTAAAGAGATACCAAGAACTTGAAAGCAGCCATCAAATAAAGTGAAGAACAGTCTACGAGTCATTCTGGAAAATTCTTGGGCGATTGCCTGGTAGAACCGGAGAAGCCACCGGCTGCGTTCATCTCAACAAACTTGTATTCGATCCTTAGGCATTGAGCATACGTCCTCCGACATGGATCGTTCGTGGTGGTTTGGCAGAGCTATTATGTTTATTATTCATTATTACAAACAAAACAACTAATATATAATTTCCTTGTAAATTGTATCCTTATTTGTCTCATTGTCCCCTCTGTAAGAACAAGAATTAACCTTATAACCAAGATATTGGGATATTGGTTTGCAAATATAAATATATCCTATATTTGCCAAATGTTTCTCTTGTGCATTAATTGACTTTTATCAGTTGAAAAGAAATTTCTATTCAATATTCCGCTCTATAGGGCTTCAAAACAGGTCTGTCAATTTGACAAATACTCGAGACGTCACAAGAAAGCTGTTTCACAAAATTAAGTTTGTTTCTCCTATAAATTTATAGTGCTGTTATTCAAAAACTGCGTACCCAGCTCGTTTATAATGTTTTATTACATTTGTATAAATTTGAAAACTCACTCCTAACATAGCTCGTTTTCAAAGCATGTACTCGTGCAATAATGCTTAACATGATAACCTAATTGCATAAACCACTGTTATGTACTGAGATAAATATCATGGTTTTAGCAATGAAATAAAACTATACGCCGTAAATGTAAAAGCGTGTATACACTGAAAATTAACTGGTGCATATTATGTTATCAAGTACAAATATGTCAATAATGGCTTACCTTCTGTAATAGATAAAATATGGAATAAATAATATTATACAATTTGTCAATCACCAAAAAAGTATCGCTCGCTTTTTGTTTAGTACGTTTGCAATCGTCATTGGTCAATTTATGCTTTCGACTCTGTCTCATGATAGCAACTGGGCAAGCTATCCGAGATACATTAAATTGAATCAAAATCGGGCTAGATTGATGTGTCGAGGAACTGCTATGTGCTCGCCATCGGGGAAATGCACATGCGCACTGAACTTCGTAATGAGTAACAGGTTGTGCGGCGGCATTCCCGCCGCATGACGTGCGTGCGGTGGGGCGGGGGGCGGGGCCGCCACCGCCTGCGGAGGTGCATCCTCCTGGCGCGCCCCTCGCTGCTGCACGCGGGGCGTAGAGTGTGTCGGGAGGCGCGGGCAAAAAGAAGGAAGCCTTTACGAGGAGGCGGGGCCCGCTCCTTTGTCCTCTGCTATTTCGATTCGCTTGACCCCTCATCGGATATGCATGAGGCGCGGCCGGGCGAACGCGGCCGGCTTTGCGTGTGGAGGCTGGGAGAATCGCTTTTTTCTGTGATTGTTCTCCGCGCCCTGGGGCGTCTTTGGAGATTTCGAACAGGTTATCCTCAGTGAATGTCTTGTACATTGGTGACAGTGATACCAGCAGTAGAGTAGAGAAACATTTTCACTTCTGGTGTACCATAAATCGTTCTCACTCTAATAGTTTGTAAACAATAGCTTGAATATTCTGGAATGATTTCATGCTAATAATGTCATGAAATTAATGGTCAATTCAAGGAAATCTTACCTTTTCATTCTGCGTTGTTCAAACTGAGCAAACTTGATATGCAAAAACATTGAACATTCAAGTTTAGACGGATATTTTTCACAGCTTTAAACTTTACAATCAAATAAATTTCTTTTATTTTTTGTTCTTTTTTCAGTCATAATTTTAATTTAATGTTCTGCCTGTATATGGTCGATTCGTTTTACTTAAGAACTCCGTACACCTGGCAGAAAACTATGTACTTGGGTAATGAAATGCTAGAGATAAATTTTAAAGCTGCTTGTATTCTCAGGAGATAGTTCCTAATCCATGCACACATTTATGAACCACGAGTGTATTCCCAGAATCGCATTTGAAAAATGCAAATTAATGCGCTGTAGATTGAATCTTGTGACGTTACTCTTGTTGAGTTGGTAAGTTAAATGATTGTGTAATCCTAGAAGACTAATAGGAAAGTAGTATGATTATAACCGTATTCAAAAATGTATAATTGTCCTTGCTTCAATTTAATAAATGCACGGATATCCGTAGAAATATCACACTTGCAGTGCACCTTATTCGTGTATGATTGGTCGATCGGAAAGGAGATTTTGACCTGGAATTGGACCTGGGAATCAGGCCAAAGCTGCAAAGCAATATGAGAACACAGTCGCAAGAACAAACATGACATAGAAGAAGTGTTTTTGGAGAAGGTCGTTTCGAGCCTTCACGAGCACCCGAGGGCTGGCAAAACAGCGCTGGTGGAGCGCGAACGCTTGCCGGCTGCTCGAGAGCCAGGAGACTGGAAGGGAAACAGCGAAGGTGCGGGGCCCGCGCCAGCGCCCTCGGAGGAAGTTGCCGTGAAGGTGCCGTGACGTTGCTGTGAAGGGGTGATAGGAAAATACTACTCTCGCCTCTTGACCCCCTGATGCTGCATTTCGACTCTGTGGATTGGTTCTACATCCATTTGTGAGCTGATGTTTTTCGCAGTGAACCTTCATCAGACAGAATAGTCTGATGATTCATTAAAATCAGACCATTTTTTCGCAGTTACCAACAACTTCGAACCACTTTTAGATGTTCCATAAAATGTAAGAATGTATGAATTAATTATGTTCGTAGTAGTAAGTTTGTCGTCGTAAAAATGAGATAATGTACAAAGTAGATTAATTTTAGTTAAGTCGCTTTAGAGATACATATAAATACAAGTTTTCATTGTTAACCTCCATTTACTTTGTCAACATTTAAAATATATTCATTTCACGAATATTCGTTCTTCCTTTTGTAGCCATACAGTTCGCGCTTTACGTCTTCCGAAACCGATTTCCCCGGGCTACATATTTCCCTTCGCGTTCGCCAAGGGTCACGGGTCGTTCGCATTGCGCTTATGGGCTGCGAGGTAGCTCAGCGAGCTCGAATCTTCGACAGGACTGCTGTACATTGAGTTCGTTAGGTGTATCGAAGAACACACGAGGAGCGATATCTCGCTCTCGCAGCCGGATGGTGTGCTTCGCGCTGGGTGAACGATCGGCGGGCGGGGGCGTTTGTCTGCGTCCGTTTGTTAAGGTGGCCGCGCGCGCGCTATCGCCTCCGCCCGCACTCACAGCGTAATGGTCGGCGATGGCCCGATAGGCTCTACGTCCGCCGCAGATGGGCCGCTTCGCCCGCTCTGGGCTTCTCTCCCCTCCCCTCTCCCTCCCCTCCCACTCCTCCTCCAGGAGAGCGGAGAGCCGGGGAGCCGCGTGGCCAATTGCTCACTTTATCCGCCGCCCCGAAAAGCCACTTATACAGCAATTGCTCTTTTACGTCCGTCTTCACTTATTCACTTCATTATTTCGTGTTTCCTCGAGCTTCAATGGCTAAGGTAATTTCTCCCGTAAGTGTAGCGCATGCTTTTATATCGAGAGTTGCCTGCGATCTTCCTCCGATGGATGGTGAGATCTGGCTCCCACCTACAAGCTGGCTTTCATGTTTTCTGCATCAAGGTATCTCCCACCAGCGGGGCATCGCCCCGGCGGGACAAGCTCTAATCTCCCGACTGATCTCCCAACTTGTGTGCTAATGTAGTTCATGTAAGCGTGTGTGTGTAAGTAAGTAAGATAGGAAAGCAAGAAAAGATCGCTCGCGATCCATGGCTTTTATGTGAAGGTTCTGCTCAGGCATTCGCCTGGTGTTGATCGGAGAAACCACGGACAACTACTGATCAGAGCAGCCTGCATCCAGACAGCAGCTGAATTCGACCTTGGTATGTAGCTAGGGTCGGAAATCCTGCCAAGCACGGGACTCGAAACCTAGGATCTCCCGTTCAGAGGTATTGCTGCGACACCAGTTGATGCTCTGAGCCACTTCAGCTTGATCATTTGACGAAGCGAGGCCTTGGTCTTCACTGTTCGCGTATGATGGCTATGATGCACCTTTCTTGAAGATGTAGGATTCTTCTGAAATTTATATTTCTAGTGATGGGTTGCATCTACGTGACTTTTCTTGCGTACGCCATTTCCTGGATTTTATTTGGAATTTGAATGCGAGTATAACTATGCTCCATAACCTTTTATCTGAACAGATACATCTGTAAATGGAGAGCAGACCGCATGCAAGGATTAGGGAGGGCCTTAATTATATCTAATGATGAGAAGCAAGCGAATTCTCCATTTACAAAATCGTAAATTAGCTCCACCATTTACTGTTCTATTTGATACAATCATGATGTGTCGAAGGGAAACGTATGCGATTATTGCTTTGCATTTGCTCTTCAAAACGTAATGGTCCGTTCGCAGGTTAGATCTTAGATAGAAACTTTTCATACAAGCAGGTTCGTCCTTCCTAGAATAACATAGCGGCAACCAGGAATAAACATTAATTTAGTTTCTTCGTTGGCGATTTCGTGATCCTATTACACTTTTTTAGTTCTGGTGATCACAACTTAGATATAATTCAGGTGACAAGGATTTAACATTTTCATTTCTTTAAGATGATCCCAGCTGAATACTATTTGTGGCTGTAGGGAACCTTTTGAACAGCATCATGTTTATTTTTACTACCTCCTCTGTACTTCGTTTCATTGTACAGAACTACATCTGTTAAGTCGAGTCCATCGTTCTAAAATTTTTTTATAAATTTGTCTCTTCTCTAACAATAAATAACTCCCACCCCTCCCTGGTCAGGCAAATCCACCTCTATCAAAGATCTGGAAGTACTAATATATATTTAACACGGAAGCAACACATCAAGTCAAATTCCGTGGAGGTAAAAGATATCTTATGGTAACCCATAATGTGAGATAGGAAATAATCGTTCACAACATTCACAGATAAAATGTTTATTAATTATAATAACTTTTTCCATCTTCAGTGAGTCTTGCCCAAGTAACGTGGATCACTTTCATTCACAACATGGTAGGACATATACATATGCACACACTATGTGATCAAAAGTATCCGGACACGTGGCTTAAAATTACTTACCATTTCGTGGCGCCCTCCATCGGTAATGCTGGAATTCAATAGGGTTTTGTCCCACTCTTAGCCTTGATGGCAGCTTCCACTCTCGCAGGCATACTTTCAATCAGGTGCTGGAAGGTTTCTTGGGGAATGGCAGCCCATTCTTCACGGAGTGCTGTACTGAGGTGAGGTATTAATGTAGGTAGGTGAGACCTGCGAAGTAGGCGTCCCAAAACATTCCAAAAGTGTTCGATAGGATTCAAGTCAGGCCAGTTCATTACAGGGGTGTTATTGTCACTCCACCACTTGCCATGCAGGATGTACAGGAAAACATGCTGGGGACGGCGTTCTCTTCTCTCCATTCCACAAGATGGCTGACACATAGTCAACCCCAGCACATTTTTGAGCCCATAACATGTTGGGAATGTTTGAAGTAAAAGTATGCAAAAGTCCACGTTGCTTGGGCAAGACCTACTGAATATGGGAACAGTTTTTTCCCGAAAGTTGACGTTGGGGAAGTTATAATTAATAAACATTATAACTGTGAGTCTTGTGGACGATTATTTCCTATCTCACATTAACATCAAGTCTACAAAAATCAACACCAAAGGCTGTCAATCTATAACCACTCATAATAGAGTATCTTCTGTAAAAATTGGAAACCAAATTACTTTCCTACAAAAGCATCATCAAACCTACATTGATACATGCCTGTCCAGCTTGGATAAACTCTGTACATAGCAGTATTAACACGATACAAACCTTCCAAAGCAAATTTTTCCAAAGACTTCTCATTGCACCGTGGTTTAAACCCATAGTAGAATTCAATATGAACAACGAATATCTATAATTATATATTGGCTAATCAATTATGCTAAAAATTGTTCACACTCTTATCATCCTGTCCAATTCAGTCCGTTTTGAATTAGGTCAACAAGCAAACACCTCATACAGAAGAAATCAAGATTCCCCAAAAAATATTCAAACCACCTTGAAACAAAACACGTCTAGACATTCCCAAATTTGAAAGAATATATTTATTCCCCCTTCCCTAGTTTTAAACAAACATCAATCCAATTACAATAAAAATAATATAGAGTACTTGCCGAGTAAGAATACTTGAAATAATTTTAAGAAGTTTCCAATATATTAATGTAGTTATCTTTCTTACTTCTATAATGCCTTTTGGTCGATCGGATAAAAATAAATTTAAAAAAAGTATTTATCTTACGTATTTGACATTCGAATTATCAAATTTTGTCATTTTTGCTTCCTTTCAATTCTTATTTTAGCATTCAGAAGTGCAGAATTTGCAGTGCGAAGTTTCCATACTCCGAATACTCTTCAGGCCTTTCGTACTGAAACGCGTGTTGAAAAGGCAACAGCGTTATTGTCCTTTCGTCACCTGAAAGCTGCAATCGACGGTGCAGCACGGGGGAGATCCAAACTGTATTTCAAGAGGGGGAGGCAATTTCAGTTTGGACCCTCTCTTCTCATTATTGTAGTAATATTTTTTGTTATCGTGAAATGAAAAAAGCTAGTGGTGCAACAGAATTACACAATCTTTTTCTAATATCTTTGGTCTGACCTAGCTTTTCGGTGTTGTAATGTGGCAACTTGCGAGGTGCCAACTATCGTCACACAAAGTACTCTTTTTTTTTATTTTCTCAATTTTTCGATTTCCAATTGGTAGAAACGAAGGATTACTTTAAGAATATTATAGAAGAGTAAGAGAAAGTAAAAATGTACATGTGCAAGGAGGAGCAGAGAGTGCCGAGAAAGAGTACTTCATAAAAGGAATACTGTTGTGGATGTGAAGAGTTGTACGTAGGGTAATTATTTTTAATAAATTGAGTAATATTACAAAAATTGTCTTAAGGTCCCTTGGAATCGCCACTAATGCTGCACACGTTGAATCCTATCGGGAGTCGGACCCGCTCACCGGCGCCCCGTCTACCTGCGCCCGCGACTCCTGCCCGCGACTCCTGCCCGCGCCGCCCTCGCCGCTGCGGATAATGCACCGCGTAGCCTTGGAAAAGGTCATTGCGTCTCGGCGCACTCTCTGCCGCCGCCGCCGCCACTGCCGTCACTGCCTCCGAACGCGCCGCCAGGCGCACTGACTGCGGAATCGAGCTTCGAACCTCGGTCTTCGAAGCTCACACGCTCGGCCGTTACCTCGCCGAGTGTCATCATCACACGTCGCTGGGGTTGAGCTCGCAGATGATTCATCTTTGCTAACCAGTTTGCTGCATGACTGTTTTTCAACATCTGGTGTGCGTGTTTACAAAGCGTTTTGGATATCGGTGTTTTTTTGCCTCTCGCTAATTTCTGTTTTGACGCTGCCACATCCCTCCTCGCCCACAATCAAAGAAGCAGTTGATGACAAAAGGTCCAAATTACTTCGGCCTGATTCGAACAGATTTATCTACTTCTCATTGTGAGCCTTTTTATGATCATTACCTTTTAATCTATTTTGCATTTTTATTCAAAGTTGAAATTCAGTAGCATTAAGTAGACAAAAACAAAAAAAAATTAAGAAGCAAGGATTTGTAAGATATAATTATTAACGATAATTTTATGTTTAGATTGAATACTGTGTATTTAGATTTAATTATATAGTTATTAGATTGGGTTTTTGAGAGGTCAATAGTAGTAAAATAATTACATAAATACATGGTTCTGAAGTTAAAAATTACGTTTTCCGTATTGTTGGACACTTGATTCGACTAGTTGACCTTCGTTTGTCTTTCGTTAGGTTAGTTCGTTAGTTTTTCGATTCGTTTCGTTTCCGTTTCGAAATTAGTCTTAGTTAAAAGTATTGATTCGTCTTCGAAATTTAGACTTCGTTTGTATTGATTCACGATTGACTTGTATTAAGTATTAGAATTCAGTATTAGATTGTATTAGTCTTAGTCTTCGAATTGACTTCGAACTTGTTTTTGGACTTCGTATTCGATGGGTCTTCGTTTCAGTATTGGTATTCGATTGACTTCGTCTTAGATTAGTTTCGACATTTCGTCTTACGACTTAGTCTTCGATTCGTATTACGTTTACGAAATTCGTCTTAGATTAGTTTCAGACCTTCGTTTCCAGATTCGTCCATTTGCGATTAGTTTCGACTTAGTATATCCGACTTGTTCTTCGACTTGTCTTCAGACATTAGTCTTCGGATTCGTCATTCGATTTCGTTTCGATTCGTAAATTCGATCCGTCTTTGATTGTCCATTCGGACCTTCGTTTGACTTCGGTTTCAGAAATTACGTTTAGATTACGTATTACAAACGAATTCGTTTCGGAATTGTTTCGATTGTACTTAGCAAATTCGTATTGAGTTTAGTCATTGCAATTCGATGATTAGGTCACTTAAGATTAGATTTTACGATTACGTAATTGTCTTCAGCTTCGACAATTAACGACTTCGTATTACGAAGTTACGAATTAGTCTCGAATTCGACTTCGTATTCGTCATTAAGGGTATTACGTATAAGACTTCGTATTACGTCTTCTTGTTGCTTCTACAGCAGTAATTCTTTAGAGGATATTGATATTTGACATGAGTAACAGATGGGATATTTCTGTTATGGAAGAGCCTTAAAAGAAGAACTCAGCAGGGGAGCAGTTTTGTTTGTGTCAGTCATTTGCTCGCGGGGCAGAGGTTATGATGCTGCGTTTTGCGGTTGCGTGAAGTGGTAGAATAATGGGGAGACCACGGAAGTGTAGACTGTTTTCAACGCGGGAAAGATGAAGAATTTTGAGATTCTACAGAGCACGGCCGACTTTTTAACAGGAGTGGAGCTGCAAAGCACAGAGAAGGAGAATACCAACATTTAGCGCCAGCCCGGGAATAAAGTTATTTTAAAAGTAGTCCTGCAGCGTAATCAACAGGCAGATGCTATGCCGATCAGAAATATGCACAATACTACCTAGACAGTATCTGGGGGAAAGATGCTGGTCGTTAGCGCCAGATGTTAGGAAAGTTAAAAAAGTGTAGGTGCATATGAAGGGGTGCCACTAGACAGAGCCCGTGAGTTAACGGTTCCCTGGGCTTGTTAGGTAAAAATTGTGACATGATATCCTGGAATCTGTTAAGACCTCTTTAATACTTGAATTTGAAAATCCTCCCCCTTTATTGCTGAAGGATAAATCTTTTGAAATGTAAAAGGGGGAAAACCAATTTCCTTTCGGAATATCTTTCATGTTGTCCGAGTCCTTGTCCTTCGAGAGAGTCCGATTCCACATCCAGAGTTTGCAAGTGGGGTATGATAGACGGTGTGACCCGTTCGGCGGCCTGCTGCTGAGTGTGCGTGTGTGTGTGGTGGTATTGAATTGTTTGAGGTGATAGAGAATCTCTGCCTGCTCAGCTCGATAATGTGGGTGTTTTGTAGTATCATTGACCAAGTTTTGCATATTGGAAACTTACGCTTCGAGAGATAGTGTGCTTTGGGCCGTGGAGCCCCGGGGTAGGGTTGGAATAGTGACATCATCGGTCGGCAGAAGCCAGTCCCGACTCATCTTCGTTCTTGTGTTCAAAGCGGGAAGGCGGGGGAGGGGACATTCCGGGACGCCTGCGCGCGGGCAAGGACGGCGCGGGAGGAATGCGCCTGATGAGTACACCAAATGTCAAGCGAGGCCAGAGATAAAGCGGCCGGGAAGAAGAGCGGCGCGGCCAGGTGAAAGCTCTCGCCGCGGTAGATGTGGTTCCCCGGCATTGCGCCTGGAATACCATTCGCGCACACAGGAGTGCCAATGGTGCGTCGCAGTCTTGTGCGCGAGGTAGAGGTTTCTCGTATGATATACCACCGGGCAGTGGTGAATTCAGTCATTGTGTGGAAGAAATTATGGCGGCGGGTGCTCTCTATGCTGGACTTTTCGTAGTTTTGTTCGCGATCAATTGCCTGGGGGAAATTACGGAACAAGTGCGGTAAACAAATTGGCAGTGGATGCTTACAACGAGGTGCTTCCTTTTCATTGTGCCTTTCCCCTCCCTTAACACTCCACACGTACTCCTTTCAACATTTGGGAGACTACTCGCCAGCTTAGAGCTTTGGCGATGAACCCGGTGCTCCCACCTGGGAGATTACCTGAGGAAAATCCCAACAAGTACGCTTTAGTTTGGCCGACGATTAAGTTCTGATGGGGAGGACTTCGCTATCCGAGATGTATGTGCATATTATTATGAGCCTGAAGATTTATCGTTGGGCAAACATCGCCCGCCTTTTTTCCCGGCACGCGCTCGTCTCCAGCGGCTCTGCCCGGGGGAGTCGGCTTGCGGTGTAGGACCCCGTGGTACGCTGCGTCACGCTACGGTGGCAGCGTGTGCCGTGTGTTTCAGCGTCGAGGCACGCAGCTTTCCCGATTTCAGTGTCCCGTCCAGATTGTACTAAGACTCTACACGACACATTATTCACTTTGACAGTTTGAAGTTTGGTTTATTTTTTTACGCTTTTTTTTTTACTGTCGACGAGTTGGCTATGCTTTTCTTTTTCACATTGAAATCATACCCGACAAAAGCAACTGCAGTAGGTCGGATATTCGTTGGGGCATTTTCAATTAATATATTTTACCTTTCAGCGAAATGATTTTTATCGCGAGGTTTCTGCTCTCTTTTTAAGTTGTTGGATTTTTCAAGCTTCATATTTATAATGCCTAACTTCATAGCTATTTTTTTTATATAATCCACATTCCATCTGACAGGCAATGGTACCATGCAGAATTCAAACACAAAAAAATACGAAAACGGTATTTTATAGAATTAACCTTGCATTGACTAATGTTTATTAATAGTTGGCACAAGAAAACAAGGAAACAGCGTGTTTGGTTAATATTAAGATCAGATATCAAAGGCAATTCCAGTATTTGTTTGATAGAACTTGACGTTATGCATGAAATCTAGGATACGAAATATTTTAGAAAGCAAGAGGATTTTTAATTCTGTTTGTCTTCTTTGTGTTAATTATTTTAGGCAGCAAAATCATTAAGTTTTTGCTAATGGAAAAGGGATCTTTTTATTTATTGTATTAATTTTATGAATGCTGGCATTCTGGAGATAATTGAAGTTTTAACTAGTTTTGAATATTCCAATGTAAGAGTGATATCTTTTTTTTCTTTCGTAATCATTTAACGTAATCATGTTTGAAGTCATTTTGATTATGTTGGGATGTTTTGTGCAAGTTAATTAATTATTGTATTTTGAAGAAAATAAATGTAGCTAAGAACTTTAAAGAGTTTCAAATAAGACATATTATAAAATTTTAAATTCATTAAACACAACACTGTTGGTGTTTTTGTTAACTTGATGTGAACACAACGCTGTCTTGAGTCACTCCGATTGCTCGCTTTGCCCAGGCGTATCAATTATTCATCCCATCCAAACGGCCAACTTATCGCCTAGTCAGAGCTTCTCCCGCCTTGTTCTTCAGCGGGAGTAAAACTGCTTCACCCGCTTCATCCCCGTGGGCTGTTTTCTTATGGTGAACAGTGTGTTTATGTTTCACAAGTGTGTAATTCTTTGAGATCCCATAGGAGGGAAAAAATCCTTCGGGAAAAACACAAGAAATCAATTTCTCGTTGTTTTGGAGGTTGTTGTCTAAGTGATGTTGTAGAAATAACAATCTGTTGTAAACTTAATATTTTTACGGACTACTTTTTTAAAATATTGAGGAATTTGAAAATATGTTTTTTAGGCCTCATGACATACTTTTTCAAACGTTAGATCTGTTAATATTATTGGACGTATTTTGAATTTTAACAAACATACGCAAGGAAAACTGCAATGACAGTATAACAAATATAAAGCCAAAAATGAAAATGAAACAAAACTAAATGAGGAGGCTGTACAAAAGTACGTATGAATTACTCCGTATTTTGACTCATATCGATATTCTTCTGATGGTGATTCTTTGAGTCTCTTTGCGCTTCATTTTTTATTCTAAGACACGAATTCAGGTTTCACTTTTTTGGGTGGAGTTTGTACATTTGCTGCGTAAGCTCGAAATGATGGATCTGCTGAGGTATAAGCTGCCGGGTAGAGAAATTCATATTTTGGTCAGCCTATGTACTTATTTTCGTTCTTTTTCGCCTCTTTTCTCTCTTTTTTTGGCCTCTCACTTGTATGTTTGATTTCTGAACGATGGGATTACGCAAAATTCACTCAAATTTCGTTTAACGAACGAAGAGGTGACAGCCAAGAGGTTGATGAGGCAAGAGTTCATTTTTAATCCTTTATTTGGCAAATGTTGAATGATTCGTTTTGCGTGATTTTAGCTCACATAAATAGATGTGTGTTGAATGATAAGATGACTGGCATAGGAAAAGTGATTGCAATAGCATTGCATACTTTAGGATCAAATATTGCAAAGTACCGAAACAGCGCGCAACAGAGAATCGAATGTATTAACGGCCACTTTGAATTGTTCAAGGACTCTTCACTTTCTACTCTAATTTCCCAAATTCTAAAGTTGCTAAACCTATTTCTGTAGGAACATTCATTTTAATTTCTCGGGAAAATCTTGTGAAGAAAAAGCGAGGGATTTTCCAAACAATAGTTTAAATCTATCGGCAAATTGTAAATTTGTATAGATTTAACCATTGAAATGCTAAAAAAAAACTTTTGGTCAGTATATTGTTCTTCAAAAATGTGTTTGTATCTGTTTTCATCTTCATACTCATCACATCATCGAGATTATTTTCAAAAGATGTAGTATTGAACGAATGTGA
>BOPP01000107.1:2736462-2790730 GCA_017312745.1 Gryllus bimaculatus
CGACTTCGACTTCGACTTCGACTTCGACCTTCTGACTTCGACTTCGACTTCGACTTCGACTTCCACTTCGGACTTCGACGTCGACTTCGAACTTCGACTTCACTTCGACTTCGACTTCGACTTCGGACTTCGACTTCGACTTCGACTTCGACTTCGACTTCGACTTCGGACTTCGACTTCGACTTCGACTCGACTTCGACTTCGACTTCGACTTCGACTCGACTTCGACTTCGACTCGACGGTCGACTTACGACTTCGACTTCGACTTCGACTTCGACTTCGACTTCGACCTTCGACTTCGACTTCGACTTCGACTTCGACTTCGACTTCGACTCGACTTCGACTTCGACTTCGACTTCGGACTTCGACTTCGACTTCGACTTCGACTTCGACTTCGACTTCGACTTCGGACCTTCGACTGGCGGACTTCGACTTCGACTTCGACTTGCGACTTCGACTTCGACTGTCGACTTCGACTTCGACTTCGACTTCGACTTCGACTTCGGACTTCGACTTCTACTTCGACTTCGACTTCGACTTCGACTTTCACTTCGACTTCGGACTTCGACTTCGACTTCGACTTCGACTTCGACTTCGACTTCGACTTCGACTTCGACTTCGACTTCGACTTCGACTTTCGACTTCGGGACTTCGACTTCGACTTCGTCTTCGACTTCGCTTCGACTGCGACTTCGACTTCGACTTCGACTTCGACTTCGACTTCGACTTCGACTTCGCTTCGGACTTCGAACTTCGACTTCGACTTCGACTTCTTTGACTCTTCGACCTTCGACTTCGACTTCGACTTCGGGACTTCGACTTCGACTTCACTTTCGCACTTCGACTTCGACTTCGACGTCGACTTCGACTTCGACTTCGGACTTCCGACTTCGACTTGTTCGACTTCGACTTTCCGACTTCGACTTCGCTTCGACTTCGCACTTCGACTTCGACTTTTCGACTTCGACTTCGACTATCGACTTCACTTCGACTTCGACTTCGACTTCGACTTCGACTTCGTACTTCGGACTTCGGACTTCGGACTTCCGACTTTCGACTTCGACTTCGACTTCGACTTCGACTTCGACTGCGGACTTCGACTTCGGGACTTCGACTTCGACTTCGACCTTCGACTTTCGACTTCGACTTCGACTTCGACTTCGATTCGACTTCGACTTCGACTCGACTCGACTTTCGACTTCGACGACTTCGTCTTCGACTTCGTCTTCGTCTTCGTCTTCGACTTCGACTTCGACTTCGTCTTCGACTTCGACTTCGTCTTCGACTTCGTCTTCGTCTTCGACTTCGACTTCGACTTCGTCTTCGACTTCGACTTCGTCTTCGACTTCGACTTCGTCTTCGTCTTCGTCTTCGTCTTCGACTTCGTCTTCGTCTTCTTGTTCTTCTCCATATTTTTAGAGGCTATTTCTATTGCATGAAGTAAACACAGATGAAGGAATTCCTGTTTCTGAAAGAGCCCTCTTCACAGGCCAGCGACTCGCGCCGGGAGCTTCTGTTTGTGTCAGTCATGGTCGCGGGCAGCGTCTTCCTGCTCGCTTCCTCCTCGCGTTGCCGTGCGTGTCGCCGTAATTGCGCCGCGTGTCACGACCTGTTTTCCCCCCCGCGGGCGAGCGGAATTTTGAGCTTCTCCGCCGCGGCCTTCCGGAGTTTGGCAGCTGCAGCCAGGGAGCGCGCCTCAATTAGCGCGCGGCGGAAATCAAGTTATTTTACTGTAGTCTGCCAGCGTCTCAGGCGGAATGCTATGCGATCAGAAATCTGCACCTACCTACCTCGACGTATCTGGGGGAAAGATCTGCTCCGTTAGCGCAGATGTTCCAGGAACGTTAAAAAAGTGTAGCCTGCTACTGAAGGACATTCGCCTTGCTCGTGAGTTCACGGTTTCCTGGGCTTGTAGCTAAAATCTGTGCTGATGATTCTGCGAAACCTGTTAAGACTCTTTTGAAACTTGATTTGAAAATCTCTTGCCAAGTTAAATCTTTTGAAATGTAACAGAGGGAAACACTTTCTTCGAATATCTTTCATGTTGTCGAGTCTTTCTCGAGGGTCATCCATCAAACGTCTCTTTGCAAGTGGGGGACAAGTGGGAAATAATGCGCTTGATGGTTGTATTAAAATTACATTTTGAAGGAGTGGAGATTGATGACCTCAGATCAGTGGTGTTCGGTTTGGCCGGAAGCCATCCACTTGACCAAGCGCAAATATTGGAAACACGCTTCCAGCCGAAGTCGTGTGCTTTGCCGTGGGACGGCCGAGTAGCGGTTGGCATACGTGACATCATCGGTCGGAGAAGCAGCCTCCCGACCCCTCCCTCCTCTCGTTCTTGTGTTCACGCGGGAAGCGGGGGAGGGGACATTCCGGCTGACGGCCTGCCCGCCGCGCAGCGCCACCCGGCGCGGGAGGAATGCGCTGCCCCATGACGTCACCCCACTGTCCAGCGAGCGCGATAAAAAGCGCGCGCGGACACGACAGCACGCGCCGCGGCAGGTGAAAAGCTCTCGCCGCGGAGATCGTGCCCTCCCCCGCCGCATTGACGCTGCACCCTCCCATTCGCGCCCACACCGCCGACGCCTCCGCCCACAACTGTTGCCGTCGCAGTCTCTGTGCGCGAGGTACGAGGGTTTCTCGATATTCGATATACACCAGGCAGTGGCTGAATTCAGTCATTGTGTGGAAGAAAATTATGGCGGCCGGCTCCTCTCATCTGGACTTTTCCGTAGTTTCTCCGATCAATGCCGGGGGAATACAGGACAAGTGCGTAAACAAATTGGCAGTGGATCTTACACGATCTTCCCTTTCTCATTCGTGGCCCTTCCTCCCTCCTTACACACTCACACTCACTCCCCTTTCACACACTTCGGGAGACTACTCGCCAGCTTAGAGCTTGAGCCGAATGACCCGGTGCCTCGCTGGCGGAGATACCTGGAGGAGAAATCCCCACAAGACGCCTTGTAGTTTGGCGACGGATCTACGTTCTAGATGGGGAGGACTTCCTCTTCCCGAGATGTATGTGCATATTATTATGAGACCTGAAATTATCGTTGGCACCCACTCCGCCCGCCTTCTTCGCACGCGCTCCGCTCTCCAGCCCGCGCTCGACCCCAGGGTGGACCTCGCCTTGCGTGTCGGACCCCCGGCGTCACGCTGCGTCACGCTCACGGTGCACGCGGTCCCCGTGCTGTTTCCGCGTCGACGGCACCGCAGCTTTCGCCTTTGCAGGGCTGTCTTGTCCGCTCCCGCCCACTCGGCTACTAATCTACTCACCACATTCTTCCACTTGCAGTTTGAAGTTGGTTTCTTTTTTTACCTTTTTTTTTCTACTGTCACCAGCTTGGCTTTGCTTTTCTTTTTCATTGAAATCATACCCGACAAAAGCACACTCATGTAGCGTCGATATTCCCGTTGGGCATTTTCAATATATATATTTTACTTTCAGCGAATGATTTTTACGAGAGGTTCTGATCCTCTTTTTTTAAGTGTTGGATTTTCAAGCTTATATTTAATATCGCCTACCTTCATCTATTTTTCTTTATCATAATCCACATTCCATCTGACAGGCAATGTAACCATGAATGAATCAACACAAAAAATACGAATACGGTATATTTATAAATTAACCTTGCATTGACTAATGTTTATTAATACGTTTGCACAAGAAAACAAGGAAAACAGCGTGTTTGTTAATATTAAGTATCCAGATATCAAGGCATTTCCAGTATTTTGTTGATGAACATTGACGTTATGCATGAAATCTAGGATACGAAATATTTTAGAAAGCAAGAGGATTTTTAATCCTGTTTGTCTCTCATTTGTGTTAATTATTTTAGGCACAAAATCCATTAAGTTTTTGCTAATGGCAAAAGGGATACTTTTTATTTAATTGTATTTATTTATGAATGCTGCATTCTGGAATAATGAAGTTTTAACTAGTTATTGAATATTCCAATGATAGACGAGTAGATATCTTTTTCTTCGTATCATTTACGTAATCATGTTGAACGTCATTTTGATCCCTATGTTGGGATGTTTTGCAAGTTAATAATTTTGTATTTTAGAAGAAAAATAAATGTAGCTAAGAAACTTAAAGAAGTTTCAAATAAGACATATTATAAAATTTTAAATTACATTTAAAACACCAACACTGTTGTGTTTTTGTTAACATTGATGTGACCCAACCTGTCTTCGCGTCACTCCCGACTTCGCATCGCTTTGCCCCAGGCCTATCCAATTTCACTCCATCCAAACCCACTTCGCCTAGTCCCACCTTCTCCCCCGCCTTGTTCTTCAGCGGGAGTAAAACTGCTTCACCCCGCTTCACCCCGTCGGGCTGTTTCTTATGTGTGACACAGTGTGTTATGTTCACAGTGTGTAATTTTGACGATCTAGGAGGGAAAAAACTCCCTTCGAAAACAACAAGAAATCAATTTCTCGTTGTTTTTGGAGGTCTGTTGTCTAAGTGATGTTGTAGAAATAAACAAATCTGGTTGTAAAACTTATATTTTTACGAAATACTTTTTAAAATATTGAGGAAATTTGAATACTTGTTTTTAGCCCTCATGACATACTTTTTCAAACGTTAGATCTGTTTAATATTATTGGACGTAATATTTGAATTTTACAAAACATACGCAAGGAAAACTCAATGACAGTATACAAAAATATAAAGCCAAAAATGAAAAATGAAAACAAAAATAAAATGAGAGGACTGTACAACAAGTACCTATGAATTACTCGTATTTTGAATCACTACTCGCATATTCTTCTGATGGTGATTCTTCTGAGTCTCTTTCGCTTCATTCCTTTATTCTAAGAACACCGAAACTTCAGGTTTCACTTTTTTGGGTGGAGTTGTACATTTGCTGCGTAAGCTCGAAATGATGGATCTGAGGTAATAAGCTGCACGTAGAGCAAATCCATATTTTGGTCAGCTCTAGACTTATTTTCGTTCTTTTTCGCCTCTTTCTCTCTATTTTTTTGCCCTCTCACTTGTCATGTTCGAATTTCTGAACGATGGGATATACGCAAAATTCACTCAAATTTCGTTTAACGAACGAAGAGGTGACAAGCCAAGAGGTGACGAGGCAAGACGTTCATTCTTTAATCCTTTATTTGCCACAATGTGAATGTCATTCGTTTTGCGTGATTTAGCTCCACATAAATAGGATGTCGTTGTTGAATGATAAGATGACTGCATAGGACAAAGTGATTGCAATAGCATTGCATACTTTACCATCAATCATGCAAAGTACCGAAACAGCGCGCACAGAGAATCCGATGTGATTAACGGCCACTTTGAATTGTTCAAGGACTCTCACCTTCTACTCTAATTTCCCAAATTCTAAAGTTACTAAACCTAGTTTCTGTAGCGAACATTAATTTAATTTCTCGGGAAAATCTTGTCGAAGAAAAAGCGGGATTTTCCAAAACAATAGTTTAAATCTCATCGGCAACATTGTAAATTTGTATAGATACCATTGAAATGCTAAAAAAAAACTTTTGTCAGTATATTGTTCTTCAAAAAATGTGTTTGTATCTGTTTCATTCATACTCATCACATCCCCACTCGATGATTATTTCAAAAGATGTAGTTTGAAACGAATGTAAAATCTCTTACTTTTTGGAT
Source organism: Gryllus bimaculatus (assembly GCA_017312745.1). NCBI lineage: Eukaryota > Metazoa > Arthropoda > Insecta > Orthoptera > Gryllidae > Gryllus > Gryllus bimaculatus. Next base: position 2,742,104 of record BOPP01000107.1, read on the forward strand.
TTTAAAAGCCCATGTCAAAGTGTGATCAGTCAATGTTTGGAGGGGAATATCAGCTGATCTTTCTGCAACAGCAATTTCCGCTGGATAGCATAACCTGTTGAGCTTCCTTCACTTTGTGTTGAGGGGAATAGAAATTACAATATGAGTCTTTCGCTTGTTGGCGTATGTGTATATACGGGCGGGTTTAAAGATTGGTATCCACCATCAGAGCAAGTGCCTGATGAAATGATGGAGGCTTTTGAAGAATGGTTCTTCGGGCTTTGTTAATTGTAGATCCCTTATTCCAGGAGGCATCACAAAGCTCTTTAATTATAGCTGCCGAATCTCTTTTGCCATACTTCCTTGATTTGATTTCAGTGGCTATGGATATTTCTGTAGTGTCTGAGAGAGTTTCAATTTTATAGTTTACAGTATTTGAAAGACCTATTAGGTCTTCTCGCTCTATTAATTTTTATCTTTATTTGTGATGGGCGTTGTAGTATCTCTAATATATAATCAGGAAGGGTAAGAGTTTCTTGCAGTCAGGAACGGCGCTTTTACTTCTCACGGATTTTTGATATTTGGTTTTAATTTTTTGACAAAAAAATCTAACGTAAGACTTGATTTAGTTGAACAATGCTTTCTGAGGTTCTACAATTCCTACTTCACGTAAGAAAACATTTAATACAGTGTTTGAATTTCTCATCAATTGAACTTTTTGCTCATGTATCTAATAACAGCCTACGGATAATTTGAAGAGCCTTTCTGTAAAATCGTATATATTATTTAGATAAGCAGTTATAAGCAGCTAGCCTTTTCACAATTAAGAATCCAAAAGCACTAGCTTTAAAATGTATATGGCGGGAAAGGTATATAATACACTAAAACTCTAATTGAATTTAGAAAACTTGTAATACATGTAATATAAATCGCTCACCTTTTCCATTGACGTTTTGAGGCCCAAGAAAAGTCCATACTTAAATATTATCCACATAAAAACAATCGTAAAACTATGTAAATTATTACCAAAGAGTGAGACAAGTGGTGTATCTCGACCAAGAGAAGAACTTCGTGGGTTTCAAAAAGTTATTCTAAGTTGAGCAGCGATAGACGTGTTTGAACGTGCTCTATGGGGTTCATGTTACCTTCAAGAGAAAACTAACAACGTTCTCACATAGTTGAGACTTACTACTATACAGAAATATATCCATTCGTCGAAAAGTTAATTTTTTCCAGCTAGTTGTCCAAAATGACCCACTGCGCGCCGCTCCATTCCTGAGCAGGAGAGCTGTCGGCAGGGGCGCGTGGCAGCGAGGAATAGTCGCTCGCTCGCTCGCGGCCGCGCTGCCGAGGGCTTGGGCTGCACAGTCATTTTGGGGCTGTCGGCGCGCGTGGCAACTCGTAATTATGCCGTGCCTTGGAGATTGGTTCTTCGCCCTGGTGCTGTTTATCCTCGAGGGGCGGAGGGACGAAAGGGCAGAGTCCAAAGCTGTGGGCGCGAGAGCTTCTCTTGGAGATGTCTGTGGGAGCTAAAAAGCACTTGCATCATAATTCGTAAGCGCATCCATTTCTCCGGCACTTAACTGCATCTTCCGCGTTTCCAATGAAACAGGGAGCGTGGATCCGCCCTTGTTGGGGTCGTGGTGTGGACCCCACCCGTTAGTGTATACAGTTTATTCTGAAGTTTCGCAATGGTAGGTGTTAGCCCGCGCAAATGACTTGCGATTTACTGGGTGGCGTGAGGGACGTAAGCATTAAAGAATAATACAGAGGTGGTCTCCTGTAGACGGTATGGAGGATTTGTTCGATGGGGAGTAGAGAATTGTGCTGTGAAAACTATGACTACAATGAATAAGGGATGTAGTTAACATTTTTACATTGTTCGAAGATATTAGGCAAGAACACTTCAATGAGGAGAATATTTTTCTTCATCATTTTTGGAAGTTCGTACCTTTTAAATTTAATGGAAGATAAGTGCAATGTACTTTTGTTTCTGAAATCTTCCTTCTATCAGTAAAATTGAAACAGATTGTGATACAACAATTAATATAACGTAAATCAAGTGGTTCATTTTTCTAAACGGTTACCCAGTTTCTGTGTCTGTTTGTTATTTAAAATTCATTTAGGTCAATCATTTGCTTTATGATAATTTGTATGCTGCATATTGTAGAGAATAATATTAGAGTTTTGATGAAGCAAACCATTATTTTAAAATAGGTCGATGCAATAATAGGGAATCCCTATTTTGCAGGAATAGGTACAAGAATAATTAATGTATTTTGACTTTTCTGATGCCTTTAATGCGAAACAGGGAGCTTTGGACGTGGAAGTCGTGCATTTGCGCTAGTCAGTTCATATTTTTATTTAACCCAGTAATGATTATGTTTGTGATATATCATTTAGCTACCAGTTGATTGTTATCAATGTGCCGACCATGTGCACATCGATAAATATGTTCTTTGTGTTCGTTTATTTGATCATTTAATGAAGAAACTTACATTAAAATAATTAACAGAACGAACATGTATCATGTACGTATATCTTAATTTCTTAATCTTTTTTTCATTTTGAAATAGCGTAGTTAAAATTATTAAAATGCATTAAATCCACAATATTCAGTTGAAAATGAAACAAAATGACAAGTGTTGTTCATCGAGAATCGATAGTTCTGACGTTGGCAACGCAGACGCGTATCTTCAGCTTCTCAGGCCACCTCCAGCGCCGTTTTGAGAATACAAAGCGCACGAGATTGGGAGTCCAAGCAGGAAAAACGCGACTGGATCGGATATGTTGGACGTGCGGAAAATGTGCCAAGGAGATAAATGTTACCCTCACTGTTGTGCCCTTGAGCGTAGGTAACACAAAGAATCCTAGGCCCGCAAAGAGTGGAAAGTGCTAGTGCTCAGGGCGTGCCTCTGTTGCAAAACTTTCCTTCTACATGAGTAGTTTTCTATGGTTGTAGGTAATTGCGTGATACATATATTTGGTATTAGCATTCTTTCAATCACATAACATTTATTCTAAGTGCTTCTCTTTTCTAAGCACAATTTCATTAAAACATGTGACTGAACTGCTTCATACTATACGGGTTCAGATTGATGATGATTTCAATACAATGAGACCATCATTGACATGCCAGAATGAGAACAACATTGACAAAAGACGTAAATGGATGTAAATGTTAGAGGAAAAATTTGCATTCTGTCATCATCTATGTTAAGGTTGTTAACTTTTTTGCAACCTTCAGATTATTCTCTGAATTAAAGAAGTATCTTCTACGATGCAATGGCTGCGAACCAAAAGTATGCACGAGTATGCATAAAATGTTGAAGTGAAAAGTGAAGATGGTGATATCCTTAAATGACCCTCTGGAGAAGTGGCATGTTATGCGTAAGGTTTATTGAGAGGGCTGATGAAATATTGAAGATTTTTCAAAGAAAGATCGGAAGCCTTTTATGTATTGTAAAAATGTCGCGTCGTCTGCCTGTGTGTTGAGCGCTTTGTCACCTATGAGTCACACATGAATGGTCTTTCTTTTGTCTGTTGGCGTGTCACAGCCTCCCTGTGAATCCCCAAGCTCAGACACAAGCAGCATCTGTGAGTGCTTTATCACTGATGTCATACTTGATAGGTCCTCCGAAATTTTAACGCCACAGTGACGTTCATTAATATATTGTTATATTTCTTAGCTTGAGCGTAATATACTCGTATATATGGCCGAAATGTCTAACTGACCACATTGATGGTTTATGAGTACATTATAAAGTTTCCTTCGAAAAAGTGCACTTTACAAATTTCTGACCGTCTTACCCTGTCACTGTGACTATCAGTTCATCTGCTTCTCTGTCCATCTATATGTCTGGTATGTGTTACTTATTCCTCTAGTTACCCTATATGATATGCATGGGTACAATAGGCGAGGAAATAGATGCTAGTATATTATAAAATCATTATATAAAAAATTCAAGTGCCTATATGTGATTTCAAAATAACTCCCTTTTTATAATCCCAGATGTCAATTTAGTTACAAAAACAAATTCAGTCGTTTTGACATTTGTCTGTCTGTCTCTGTGGTTGCCTGAGGGTAATTTCTGGAACAACGTAATCAATGTCGATGCGGTTTTCACTGAAAGATTGTGTGTTTAGTTGGACTTAGACTTCTTTTTTCAAACTATTATTCTCGTTTATATAATTAAGGTTTGTTTGTTGTTTCATAAAAAATCTACACTTTCGTTCCGTCCTTAATGAAATGTTGAACACATTGCCTTCAGAACATGAGAAACCGTAAAGTGGTATGAAATTTGTATAATTTACTCCTATCCCTTAGAGCAAAAATAATTGTGCACTTTTTTCGCAAATATATCGAATAGTTACAATAGTTACAATATAATAGGTACAATTAGAACAAACATCGTCGTAATATAATAAAAAGAACAAATAATGGAGATATTAACATCTAGAACACAAAACATTTTACCAATTAAATTGAAAAAGGTAACATTATAATCAATGATGTATACGTTTGACTTGTAAACCGTGTGGCATTATATCGAACGTGAAACATACTCGCCTTGGAAAGTAAGAATTTGTAATTGCATCACTTTATATCCAGGACGTTTTACTTCGATGATTTATGAATGAAAATGAATAAATGGAAAAATAGCAAAACATGGTATCTTCTTTTTATTTCCTTCTTTATATTCGATAAATGTTATTTTTAACATATTATTTATAGTGACGAAACAATAAAATATAACTCATTTATGTGCTATAATTAAAATGGAAATAGAATGAGAAAATATCATGTGTTTTATCGTTTTTAAATCATCGATGTTTTCATCGACATTGAAAGCCATTTGGTGATGTATCAAAATATCGATGTTCAGGTAAAATGTGTCATCTCTACATGCGCTACACTAGCACATATGCCGAGAGTTTAGAGAGTTTAGTGCTTGTCCCCGCTGGGACGGTGCCCTTCTGGGGGAGATACCTGGAGCGAGAATCCTCTGGGAACCAATGCATAGATCTGCACCGGATCTCACCTTACGATGAGGGAACATCGACAGTAGAAGTTGTTGTGCCTAAATGTATCAATTCAGACAACTTCAGAGCAAAGAAGGGAGCAGAGAAATAATCGAGAAATATAATTTTTGACTGGACTTATTGGTGAAGAAATGCTCCTGAAATAGTTTTAATTGTTTTTAATATTCAATTATTCGGATGTCGCGTCCATAGCATGATCTAATTATTCTTGTTATCTTCGTATTTAATTACACGATTGTAAATTGATGACAATGGCGTTTGAGTACGGAGTGGTTCCGATAGTTGGTTAAATGGATCCCGGTTCACCGCCTGGCAGTCGGCGGCGGCGGCGCGGGGCTGCATTCGATGCCCGTAACGGGTCGTTCGCCGATGGCCGCGCCGGCCCCGGGGCCGCGGCCCGGCTCGGCTCAGCCCAGCCCAGCGGCGCCGAGCAGCAGCAGCAGCAGGAGGCAATAACCCCCGCCACGCGATGCGACGCCGCCGGCGCCTCTGTCGACATATTCGTCTCAGTCGCTCCCTCCTTCTCTCTCTTTATTCTTTGCTCTTCCCACTCTCTGCTTCGCCCCCACCGCCTCCGCGTGGCCGTGACTTGAGACGTCAGCCCCCTCCCCCACACCATTTTGCCACTTTGGTCACCTTGTGCCCAAAGTGTCCTTGGCCCTCTCGTCGCGTCGCCATCGCAACTCCAGCCGGGGTAGAGGCTAGCTCGCCGCTCCGCCCGGAAGTCCACGCCCCGACACGCACATCCTCGCGGCAGCCCGTGTTTGCACAGCGCGACCAACAAGAGCAGACAGTACCGTGTGATGTCAAGTGACTTAGACGGATAACCGGGTAGATTTTTCACGTTGTGTACGCGAGAACTAATCGAAACCACGACGGCGAAATCGCCACGACGTCGCCTCTTCTCTACGAATCCTCTCTGTGCCCATTCGTTCGCAATATTTCAATTGTTACGTGTCGTTATCTATTATTTTATATCCATTGATACTAGTCACCCTCGACATGGAATGCACTGATGGTTCTTATTTGGATATGTTGTAGGTTGCCTTATTTACTTTTAAATTTTAAGTTTGCAGTTCTCTTATAGAGATCGGTTGTGTTGCATATATCACTTTTGGCTAACCTAATTAATATGCGATCAAACCAGGAGGAATTCGTCTTTAGATAGGAAGTTTGTTGGCCATTTTCCAGCGATCTTTTCTATGTCCCCAATGCATCTTGCTAACTCTGGATGTTCTACCTTTAAAAAATCCACTCACATAGGGCAGGATTGTAAGCACGCTGTTTAGCTTGGCCAACCAGAAAGCCAACCGTTCATCCAATGAGACGTGCGTCTGTGCAACGTAATGCGCGATGGATCTTGTGGAACGGCGCGAGGAAATCGTCTCTGGAGGCACGGGGCTGGTCCAAAGCCTATTCCGAGGAAGGGCTGCCGGCGGCGGCGGCGGAAGGGGGTGGCGGTAGCGACGGCGATGCATTATGCACAGCGGCGACTTCCGGCGAGGCGGCCGGCCGGCCGCCGCCGGGGCATTGTCTCCGCGGCGCACCGCTTCCGGGCCCCCGGCCGGAAGGCGCCGTGACTAACGCCGCCTCCGGACGCCACCTGCGCTCCGCGCCTCGCGCCCTTGCGGCCGGCCCTCGCAGGGCAGATGCTGCGCCGGCCCAAGTACAGTCCGTTTCAACGATCATCCTCTCTATTTAAAGCACAGCCTTTATAAGGTGGTAAACAACTTTGAGACATTCGTGTTAAGATAATGCTGTGCGTTTTATCTACCCTCTTTCTTCGTTTAGAAGAGTTGTGACACCCAAGTCAGTACACTGAAGCTTTTCATGTCACTTAAACTTTTCTCGTTTCTCTGTATTTTTTGTCTGAGTATTATTTCATGTGTTTACATTAATCAATAATAGCTAACGCTATGTTTTGTGTGTAGAAGACGTGGTAATTAACTCAGAGAAGTTATCTCCGATATCATTTATTCAAGCGCTATTGTAATAGTACGTACGTCCAGAAAACTAGGTTAGTACCTGCGGTATCTACAAACTTTTTTGAATAGTATAGCCTTGTTCCATGTAATGATGTGCTTTATTTACTTTGATTGTTGCCTACATTTGAGTATTTTTTTAAAGCAAAAAAGTCAGTTATTCACTGCTTTTAGGACTATCCGTACACATTGCAAAGAAACCTTTTGGAGCCGTTTTCAAGAAAATGGCAGTTGAGCTTCTTTAAAAATGCGCAATTTTGAGCTCAAAGTAACTATTTTATTCTCCGGGAGACTCATTACCCTAGGCACAGGTGCAAATGTTTCGGCCGCCATTATGCGATCTTTCGATGGGCGAAAATTAACGACGTGAGAGATATAAAAATATACTTTTGTGTAATTTCTGGAAAATTATAAAAACATTTAAATCATGTTATTCAGAGCATTTACCACTATCCGTAGAAAATGTTCAATGAACAAACTTGGTGCTGTTTTTGAGAAAAAATTTCCTTACATGTTTATAATATTGCCCATATTTCATTCAAAATTCCGCTAACACTGCAAATGTTTTCAAAAATTAACAGTTACGACTAAATTGTATATTTCTCAGTATACACGTAGTACGTATAAGAGAAAGTAAAATGTTGTTCCATAACGCAATACGTGAATAGAAAATATTATGTAGCATTCGGCTTCTTTCTTTGAACTTTGCTTTTTTGCATGCATGTATTTGTGTGGCAATAGTGACTCCCCTAGTGAGAATTCAGTCAGAACGCGCGGTATGGGGCTAGGACGAAATGCACCTTGAAGTATTCGCGTTTTTTTGTCAAAATCGAAACACTCTTATTATTTTTGGATTTTCCCCGAGCTCCTAGGTATTTAATGAATAACAAATTCAGACATCTCTCCCAAACACTGGGCTGTTTCCTTTCGATTTCCGTGTTTATTAGAAACTAGCGGAAACCGGCAGATGTTGTTCTGCCCTGCATCTCCCTTTATCTCTCTTGGTCTACTCCCCCCTCTCCCCCATCCCCAGCATAAATATAATAAAATATTCAAAAAGTTTCAAAATGTTAGTTGTTAAATTCCTATTACGCTTCGTTTGGGAATTATTAAACGATAGAGATTCACAAAATTTCGCCGAGTGTATTGCGGGTTGCATTTGACGCGAATAGTTTTGTTCTACAGCGCTCCATCTAGTAAAATTTTCCGATATTTTTATAGTTATTCTGCAATTCGCAGCGAAGATGTGACCAAAAATCAGAGATAATATACATTATAAATAATATAATATAATATAATATAATATAATATAATATAAATAATATATAATATAATATAATATATAATATAATATATAATATAATATATAATATAATATAATATAAATTACGCACACCCTAATCTAGGATGAGATCTTCTTGAACATTCTACTTCATTTTTGCTGGTCTGGCGCTTCTCGATATTACTCCACCTGCTAAAAAGTGATGTGCAGAATCTCCAACTAAATGTGTATGAGAGGGACAGAGATGGAGAAAGACGAAGACGGAGACGCTATACGGGATATATAATGGCTAAATACTAACACAAACTGTAGATGGAACTTGAAATCCTGTGTTACGATGTTTTTAAACGTACGTCTCGTGAATAATTTTGGTTTTAATGCCATTCTCATTTTCTTTTCAGTCACCGATGTGGCCTCTCTGATGAAGACCTAAATCGCCGTTGGAGCAGACCTAACCAGTATTTGCATCCTGTCATCTATCATTCTAAGGTATAGTATAATTTAATTAATCTTACGAGAGGAAAGGAAGAAAACTCGGTAATAGAATCTTTAACAGGCTGAACGACGATATATAGTATCGATATTTTACAGTTTCGCATCGCGGTCAATCGCAAATTCTTTCACCTCCATGCTTCTTGATCAATTTTTCTCGCCCTCATGCATATATAATCTTACCATTTATGCGTAGTCTCTCTTTTCTGCTTATTTTTGTTGGAATTATATTCCCAAACTTTCAGAGATAGTCTTTCAAAGCTCCAAAAGCCATTTGCTACCTTATTTATTCTGCTTTCCATTGGATTGCCTAAAATACATGAGCAATGATTACTTACTTTATAAGAAAACATCACAATAACCATACAATATATGAAATTACAACATCATACCAATACGTTTTTTAGATTTATGTGAAAACTACTACCCCTAAGGCTGAAGATTATGAGAAATATTAGAATAAAGGTGCGCGTAGATTGTTTTTAACGACTTTTTGATTCATAGAGAACTTCGGCGGTTAGATCAGTAATGTTTCTTTGGAATGAGTCCCCTGAAAAAGTTTCTGCGTGTAAGTCAAATACAAAGTTTAATAGGTCGGACGTAATTTTTGCTGAGTTAGCAGACTGTTAGCCTCAGAGCCACAAGGAAATGTAATTGAGGTCTGTCGGAACTATTTACTCTCGGAGTAATGTACACTCTCGGACTAATGTACACACTATCACGTGGCAAGAATAATTGAGTGTCTGGAATACATGTGATACATTGAATAAAACAAAACAAGAAAAAAAATCTTTCGTGGGCTAATGTGAATGAGAATTAGTTGTGTTTATACAATCACTATAAAGTCTAATTTTATGCTAATGGATCTAGAAAATTAGTTGAAGTAGTAATAAAAGCCCTGAAGAAAGCTGAGTAAAGGGCCAAAAAGTTGGCTTTTAGGCTGTAAATTGTTTTTGTTTCGTTACTTCACCTAATTTTAAGTTACAACTCATTACATATAAGTGTATATCAGTATATAAGAGTTCAGAAGAAATAACATTCATAGTTTATTGAAATATGACCTGGAAGCGGAGCTCTCAATAATTTTCGAAATTGAAACCATATTGGAACGGATAGTAGTAACACAAAATGCACTGAAACATTTGATACATAAATAGTTTTTGCATGTTTGCTTGCCATCTAACACTCCCTTTCTTTTGTGATTTGCAGGGGCTTATTGAGTACTGTGCACGGATTATGAATAAAGCACCCTTCATGTTTTGTGATTACCATGGTCACTCAAGACGCAAGAATGTCTTTTTATATGGATGCTGCAATGCTGGCAGTTGGAATCAAGTAGACAGATCTAATTCGGATGATCCTGTGGATTATTTGGTAAGTTACAGTGCAAATTATTGTAAGAAGTAGGTAGGTACAAAAATATGTTTGCTTTTAGCATTAAAGATGAATAGCAATTTAAATTTTGTGACTTTCTACATTTTGCCGGATTACACTCCTACGTTACTAGCGGTGGACATGTGAGTTATTGAGGTTATTGTAATCCACTGCTTGCTCTCGCATTCAACCCTGGTTTCGTTTCCATTATTTAGTTTCACATTGCAGCTGGGCAGGTTTAGCGGCACGATTTAGACCGTGAGTATCGAAATAGATTATCATAGGTACTGTGAAAAGTGTCGATAAATTCCCTACTCGCCAAGCGAGGAGAGGATTTATCTGAGAATTTCCAAAGCACGAGGGGTATTTTGTAGGACTATTCCACGACTAAACGTATGTCCAATAGAGTTCCAAAATGCGCCAAATATTTAAAATAACTGACATCCATGTGAAAATCACATGCGACACTGCGGTGGATGTAGTATACCGCCACCTAAGATAGAAGAGTCACAGTTTATGATTGGTCAGTAGGAAGAAGCGGTAAGAAAAATCATAATACATGAGGTTCATATTTCTCCCTTCCCTCCCTTGTGAACCCGCCATTGTTTTCCGTTCTCGAGTACTATCACGTATTAAGTATTGTAATGCTGTAGGAAAAGTGTCGATTTTCGTCAGAAAATTTAAAATGTATGTCAAACTAATGGTGCTACACCGGTACATACTCTCTCGTAATATTCGTAACAATTACGTAATATTATAATTTGGGGAGTCTTGGAGTTTTCGGGCCTTATCGTCAGCTTAGTGATCAAATTCAGCCAAATGTTTCTTATACTACACAAACTACTACAATATAATTAATAATAATAATAATAATAATAATAATAATTAATAGTAAAAACAAATTCTACGTTAGTTACTCTTCAGCAATCTTTCTTGTTGTGGTAGTTGGGAGGTTATGTAATTCTGCGATAAAAAGGCGAATTTTTAACAGAAAAACTCTTATTATAGGGACCTGTTAACGAAAATGTGGATAAATCCAGTTTATAAATTTAGGGGGGAAATCCTCTAACCCATGATGTAGCCAGAATCCATGTTTTGTGGGTACTTGATACCCAAAAATAGCTTGACGGCAAAACGTTTGTCAGTCCGTCCGTCTGTCCGTCTGTGAACAAAGCTACCGGCTAAACCATTCAGCTTTATTCTCCAAAATTGATATTCCTCAATCGATCTAGCTGGTGGTACTTGAATTTGAAATTGAATTTGAAACTGGTTATTTTAGTTTTGAGGGTACTTTACAGGAACTCCATAGGACATTTTCAAAATTTTCAAAAAAATATCTCCAATGATTTCGATTAAACTTCGATATTAGATAGGGAGAACGACGATTAGGAGGACTTATGTCCGTTAAAAAACAAGTTTTTTCGAAAATTGAAAAGAAATCAATTTTTTGGCTCCTTCGTACAATTACAATTATAAAGATAAACAATTTTTACTTTTCCTTATACAAATATGTACATACGGAGTAATATCATAGGGAAAGTTATGTAATGCGTGAAAAAACGGCGGATTTTCGGATGAAAAAATTCATTGCGGGCCCAAGTAACGAAAAAATGGATAAATTCAGTTGCTAAATTAAGGAAAAAATCCTCTAACACTTGGTGTAACCAGAATCCCTGTTTTATGGGTCCTTGATAACGAAAAGCCAATTGCCCGCAAAACATCAGTCCTACTGTCTGTGAACACAACTGGCGCCTAAACCACATGTACGATTTTTTTCCAAAATGAATATTCCCCGGTCGATTTGGTTCTACTCAAGGTGCTACGAACATTCTAAAAAATATGGGGGTACTTGACATGAATCACCCGGACATTTTCAAAACTTTCTTAAAAACGGCTCCTTTTTTGTTCTTATTTTTCTTGGAACAATCGAGTGAAATACACTTATAAAGATGGCATAGGTCATATTTTCACTGATAACTCTGAATTTTCAAAAATTGCAAAGCTTTGAATTTTGTGCGTCTTCCTACAACTACAAAATTGAAGATAAGATTTTTTCCCTGCAAATAAAATTTGTTTTCCATTATCAGTTACTTCATTAATGTCATGTACATTTTTTGAAACTTTGAGTAGTTTTCGTGCAATAATGCGTGCAATATGAGCAATTTTTAAAATAACAACGAAAACAGGATTTTCTCAAAAACGGCTCCAAATTTTTTCTTTAAGCTCTTGGTAGGGGTAGTGCTAAATGCACCCTACAAAATGTCATAATCACCATATTGATTTATTCTTTTGTTATTTTTCTTCAAAATTTACAAAAATATTTGTTTTAGCTTGTCTCTCACGTCATTTATATTTACATTAGCGGCAATTTGTTCGCATTATTATATTTATAGCTTCAAGTGCTTTAAATAATGTCAAGTACAGTTTCTTGAAAACTCAACAGTTTTCTGTGAAAACTGGCTCAAAATTCCACATTTTCAGAAATGGTAAATCGCCATTGTCTCATGAATTGCTCCAAATTGTTTCTTCAAACTTTTCGAACTGATAGTACTAATTGCACTCTAATATGACGTAAAATTCATTTTGGGTACTTTTGTTTTTTTTAAATTACAGAAATGTAATGTTTTTTGTAAGATCGCTCACGCCATTAATATGCACATTTCCAGCAATTACTAAACACTATTATATTTGTGAGTTAATATGCTTCAAACTACTTCTAATTAAATTTTTCGAAAACTCAAACATTTTTTGTGAAAAAGAGCTTCAAATGTAGAGATTAATCGCGTTTAATCGCCATTTTCTTAAAGACGGCTGCAAATTTTTCGAAGAAAATTGCTATTTACGAGGTTTTACTGTTATTTATCATTATTATAATAATATTTCAGTTCTACTATTAGGAAACAGAAAAATTAAGAATATTTGTTTACAAAAATGTACTTTGGGTGGCGATAGATGGCAGCTGACAAGATTATGTGGCAAGATTATATTCGAATAGCTAGCTGAGAAAAAAGGAAATAGAAAACTAATGCGGGAAAGACTGTGCCGTTCTCCAGCACCACTAGTATCTTAATGAGTTTTGTTCATTAAAAACATCTCTAAAAATAATGCAATGTTTAATTTTTCAGAAACATTAAATTTTATGTGAAAAAGGCAGTTTTATTTTCTTTAATCCATTTCTTCTTAAAAATGGCCCGCTGGTTTTGTATTAAATTTTCACCTTAAGTAGCGTATAGAACCCTTCAGGGAATAGTGCAGGTTTCATATTCGTTAAAATGTCTCATTTTTCGAAAATGTAAAAAAAAATTAAAATTCGTTTCCTACAATTGGTAATATGGTAATAGGCATTCTTTTTTCTTAATGGAATGTGGTTATCAAAACAGATCTTCAATTAAGGTTGAATTGTTTAAAAATATGACTTTTTTGTGTAATTCGGCGACATATTTGCCGCTTCGAATTTATTGTGTTTCGTGAACATAATACCGGGTAGTCAGACACATTATTTTTTAGAAATTATTGAATTCCTATGTGAAAGATATTGATTAATAATTGCTAGCCTTCAGGAAATATCAGATAGGAATCCAATAATGACATTCCGTGCCGCGAATCAGCTGCAGAATTTCTATGAATTGTCTTTTTGTTGGGGCACGATGTAGCTGTAGTCGTTTAATTTGTGTTGATTTTTGCGTGACAATATTTAGTTTTCGAACCAAATGTTGTACGATTTGTAATGAGTTTTACAAAAACTGTTGGTGTACAAAAGGAGAGTTGGCAGCACAAATGAAAGGATATAGCGGGCTTTGTTGCTACCAACATCTCATGTGACAACGACTTCTTTTGACGCGTTATAATTTCGCAAAATGGCAAGATATTGGTTTCAAGATTCTTCGAATTCGTTCAATCGCTGTCAGTCGCAATTGCTGCATTACGAAGATACTAGTCTTATGAAAGATAATAGTTTGAATAAAGGTAATAAATTTAACTTAGAAGAAAAACATTCATATCTTTTATGAAAGAAATTTTGATAGCAGGTTAAGGTATTCAAAAACTGAAAGCTCACTTCAGTAGAATCAGAGCATGCTTGTGTGAAATTATTATTACTTTTCAACATTATGTGTTGAAAATGCTGTTTCAGTTAAATTTATTTCTGTTCTTTCATTTGTAAAGTCGGAAATGATTAACGCAGAATAGAGGATGTATTGTAATGCTGCGGAGGAAAACTACGATTTTTCGATAGAAAAACTTATTGCCGAGGCCTGGTAAAGAAATAAGGGTTAAACATTGTATGTAAATTACTTTCTCTAACACATTTTGTACTCATAACCAAGTTTCGTTAGTCCTTGATCCCAAAAAATTGATTGACGGCAAAAAATTCATCCTTCTGCCCTAACGGGTAAACCGTAAGTAGGATATTCACCAGAATTGTTATTCCCCAATTGATCAATGTCGCGACCCCATGGATATAATTTCAAACAGGTATTTCGATTTTGGGGGTACTGTGTATAAAGCCCCTAGTACAGTTTAAAGAATGGCTCCAATTTTTTTATTTTTCCGTGTACGTGTATATACGAAGTATTGTATGTAGTACAGGGAAAACTATGTAATACCGGGGAATATAAATTTCGAGATTTCAGCGGAAATACACATTTTGGGGTCCCCTGATACCGAAAAAGTGTTTTCTTCAAAACGTCCATCCGTCTGACCGTCCGCCTGTGCGTCCGTCAGTGAACACCTCTAGCGTCTAAACCATACGTAGGATTCTTTCCAAATTGAAGAAACCCCTGTCCATCGCGTTCGAGCTGAAGCTTTGAAATTTTGAAAAAAACTTCACAATTTAGGGGTACTTTACATAAAATTCCCCGGACATTTTCAATTTTTTCTCAAAAAGATTCCAAATTTTTTCTTTAAATGTCTTGTAAGAATAGAGTAAAATACACTTATAAAGGTGGCATACGTCCGATTTTCAGGTTTACCTATTTTTCCAAACTTTCACATTTTTTCGGGCGTCTCCCTACAACTATAAAATTGAAGATAGAAATTTTTCTTAAAATCAATTTTGTTCTCCACAGTGAGTTCTTTTATTAAGGCCCTGTGCATTTTTTGAACATTTTGGTAGTTTTCGCGCAATATTGCGGGCAATATGTGCAATTTAAATAATTACAAAAACACCATTTTCTCAAAAACGGCTCCAATTTTTTTTCTGTTAAGTTTTAGTAGGGGTGCTGCTAAATGTACTCTATAATAAGACACAGACACCATATTGCTCTATTCTTTAGTTTTTTTACAAATTACAAAAATATAATTTTTTGACTTGGCTCTCGTAGTTAAAATTTATATTTGCGGCAATTTGTTCACATGATTATATTTACATTTATATGTGCGTTAAACGATGTCGGATAAAGTTTCTCGAAAACTCAACAATTTTCTTTGAAAATGAGCATTTTCTTAAAAACGGCTCCAATTTTTTTCTTCAAACTTTCAAAAGGGATAGTGCTATTTACACTGTTTAATACGATATAAAATGCATTTTGGGGTATTCTTTTGTTTGTTTTTCAAAAGGAAACAGAAATATAAGTGTTTTGAAATATCTATCACACCATTTCTATGCACATTTCCGGGGATTTGTAACACTATTTCATTGAGCGAAAGTGCTTCAAATGATTTTTATATACGTTTTGCGAATACCCAAACATTTTCTGTGAAAACGAGCATCAAATTTCGCATTTAGAGTAACGCTTAAACGCCATTTTCTTAAATACGGCTCCAAATTTTTTAATGAAAATTGCCATCGCCGACGAGTTTTTGCTATTCTTTAACATTCTTGAAGTAATATTTCCTTTCTACTATTAGGAAACGAAAAAATATAATTACATATATAATTATATATATATATATATATATATATATATATATATATATGTGTGTGTGTGTGTGTGTGTGTATGTGTGTGTATGTATAAATAGCAGTTGCAAAAAGTATGTGGCAAGTTCGAATAGCTAGCCTACGCCAAAGAACATAGAAAACTTTCGAGAAAGTCTGTGTCATTCTGTAGCACCACTAGTTTTTTTTTCTCTCTTTGATAGAACAATAGACCCTTAAAGAAATGGCATAGGTTACATTTTCGTCATCTGTAATTTTTGAAAATTGAAAAAAATCCAAAATTTGTTTGAGTCATCCTACAACTACAATAGTGATAGACGTTTTCCTTAATCAAATATGTTAATCAAAAACAGACTATGAAATAATATGTTAAATGTTTGAAAAATGTGAGTAGTTACTGCGTGAAATATAAGCAATTTTGAAATAATTATTTTTCCAAATACGATTCCAGTGTTTTTCTTTATTTTTTTCTCTCGAATGTAACAAAATTGTAAAGAAAACTGCCCTAGTCCCCTATTCGTCAAACTTCTGTATTTTCGAAATTGTAAAAAATTAACATTGCAAAAGTACAATATTGATGGATCAAAAAACTGCAGCCTGTTCTAAACTAGTGGTGCTACAGAAGCATCATTTCTGACTACTCTGTTATATATACTACTATATAAACCTGCAAATGTGTTTTCAACCTAAAAAAAAAAGTTCGCAACGAGACTCTAACTTAGGTCCTTCGATCCGGATCTCCAACATTTATCTACTTTTTCCTTACCAGTGCCCGATAATAAGAGTTTTTCTCGCGCTAATTTCCGTTTTCCGACGCACGATTACAATATTTTCTCTTCTTATATTCGTAAGGACGAGAAAGAACGTTCATTAACGCCGCTTAATCACAAAATTATATTTTGTTAATAAAAGGGAAACTTTCCAAAACGTAGTCCAGTATCTAACCAATGCGTTTTTAGTTTTTAATTTGTATTAGGTAGCATTAAAGAAATGTAATTATCATCCTCTTTACCTTTCAGATGCTTCCGTACCTGATGCAGCATTTTTCGAAGGCCTTCAACCTGCAGGCTTGCAACTTCCGTGTTGAACGCATGCGTGAAGCAACTGCGCGCGTCACCATTTGGCGCGAGTTCGGAGTGAAGCGCAGCTACACCATGGAGAGCAGCTTCTGCGGTTGCGACCAAGGCTTCTACCAAGTATGCCCTAGTGCTCTTTGTATACGAGAAAAAAAAAACAAATATCATTCCGTATTAACCATTAACATGGTTTTAGGAAATGTAAAAATTTATATTTTAGACAGTCCCTAGTACAAAGGCGTTACTTTAATATCATGCAAGGCGTGCCAAAAATTTAATTTTTAGCACTAGTGCTAAAAGTGAGATGAAAGTCAAATGTTCAGATAAAATTGTGAATACAACAAAGAGAAAAAAATAAATTCTTTTGATTGCATCAGCTGCTACTGACCGTAATGTAAGTGATTTATATGCATGCTTAAATTAAAATAAAACGAGTGTCACTAAGGCAATCAAAAATATATTGTGACACACGTGGTAAATATGATTTTATTTTGCTCCTAGGATTGTGGCACTCGACCTCGTATAGCAACATTTTCTTTCTCGCAAAATAAAATGTCAATTTTACCACACGTAAATAGCATAATTTTTTGTCAGTGGGGTGACTCCATAGTGACTAACATAACGTTTGAATGAAATGAATTTTAAAAATTGAATTCTGTAAATCAAGTACTTTAGCATACATAACATACATAGCTTGTATGTACAATACATTGCAGCTTTGAAATAAAAATTAACAAAACGAATGAACTGAAAAAAGAACATGAACTTAACATGTTTATAATTGTTTATTTTATAATGTTCAAACGAAAATACCTTTAAATAATTTCATTGTTTCAACATTTTTTTTTACTTTCTCGCCTTACTGCGTGAGTAGCAAAGAGAAATTATTGTAGGATGTTTTCTGTAGCGTTTGTGGTATGGAGAGTTTTCCCAGTCCCTCGTGTTACACATCAATATCTGAATCCTTCCATATTCTCTTGCCCTGACCAGTAAATGTGTATTTAAGAACTGACTATTACCTGGCCGAATAAATTATTAAGGAAGTTAATTTTATTAAAACATTTTTTCTCAAAAACCACTCCATTTTTACTTTTCCGTATTCGTATAGGGAAAGTTATGTAATGCTGTGGAAAATCGCTTTCGAAATTTCAACGGAAATACACCTTTTGGGGTGCCGAGATGCAGAAAAGTGGTGGCCAGTGGTTCTTTTCAAAACGTCCGTCTGTCCGTCCGTGAACACGTCTAGCACTTAAACCATACGTACTCGTATTACCATATGCATATACCATAACCATTGACGAAACCCCTGTCCAACTGGGTCGAGTCAAAGGTTTTAGATTTTTAAAAACGTTCTTTAAAATTTGGGGGTATTTTAAATGAAGCCCTCTGGACATTTTCAAAATTTTCTCAAAAACTGCTCAAAATTTCTTTAAATTTCTTGTAAGAAACCAGTAAAATTCATTTATAAAGATGGCATATGTCCATTTTTCAGGTTTAACACTAAACTTTCGAAAATTTTAAAATTTCAAAATTTTTGGGGCGTTTTGCTACTCATATACGTCTTCCTACTTATATTGAAGATAGAGATTTTTCCTTCAAATAAAATTTGTTCTCCATAGTGTGTTCATTAGAGGTTTTTGCGTTTGACGTCTGTTGTAAAATACCAGCTCTTTTAAAAAAGGTCGTGTCCATTTTTTTTTTTTTTTTTTGCTACAAACGAGAAGTTTTCGAACAATTTCAGGCTGAAATTTATAGAATTTATAAAAAGGATATTTTCTCAAAAAAACAAAAAAAACGTTCCGAATTATTTCCACAAATAGAACGAGGAACGCTTAAAAGAATGACGCAGGCCTTAGTTTCGTTGAACTCTAAATTTTCGAAAATTAAAAATTTAGAAACAAGCGAGAAAGTATGTACTGTTGGAGCACTAGTCAGTTGGCACACTGCTCCTTCGTTGCCATTTAAAGATTCAGGGACCTTCCAGAGCGCCACCTCCGTCAAGTTGCAACCCCCCACTTGTTCGAAATTCAAAATTAACTAGCCTGTAATTTTGTACTAATTATGTACTAATTTTCTACCACAATTAAAAATTTTGTACTCGACTATAAACAAACCACATCCAAAAGTTGGGGTGCTAGCTTGACGTTAAGTTAAGCACCCCACTTCTCATAAATTCAAAATCAACTAGCCTAACATTATCTACTAATTATGTACTAATTTTCTACCCTTTTTAAAAATTTTGTACTCAACTATAACAAATTAAAAAACCGGTGGCCAATGAAGCACTTTTCACACACAATTTTCTGATTTTTTAAAACATATTTAGAGTCGAAGTTTAAAAGGTTGAATTTAATGCAGATTAACATCATAGTGAACTTCTACATGTAATTATTTCAACATTTTATCTAGTCCCGCAACTGTGATATTACATCTAAAAACACGGAAAATTGGCGATGCTCTAAACAAAAGTGTCCGCCACTGCATCCCCTTTCGCAGAAATTCCAATTTTAAACTGTCTATATCCTTACTAACAGTATGAGCAATACTCACAACCCAAAAATAAATAATTTTGGTCTCACTATTAAACAACTGAAAAACCGGTGCCAATAAAGCACTTTTCTCGTGAATTTCACGAGTTTTTAAAAACGAATTTTTAAGTCAATCTTGGCAAAGTTGAAATATCACAACGCAGTTTTAACACTATAATGAATTTTTACATTATAGATAAATTTCAAAATGTTATCTAGTCCGCAACTGAGAATATTCAGTCTAAAAACACGAAAAATTGCCGAGCGCTCTAACAAAAGTGTCCGCCACTGCATCCCCTTCGCAGAACCACATTCCAATTTAAAACTAGTTCTATATTCTTTCTAACCATAATGCGTACTAATACTGCAACAAAATAAATAATTTTCGTGCTCAAACTATAAACAATTAAAAAAACCTGGTGCAAATTTAATCACTTTAAGCGTTAATTTATGATTTTTTTTAAACTCGTTTCCAGTCAAAATTTAAATTTTGGAAATTTAGACTGCACTTGGGACTATGTTGTGTTTTAGGTATAATAATTTAAATGGAATGTTTTTTTTTATAGTAAACAAATTGCAATTTTTGCAATTTTATTATGGAGGTGAAATCTCAAATAAGATATCCTATGAACACTGTTATTTACACCTAGATCTGCAATGTCATATTTGTTTATGGTTAGCAAAAATTAAGGATGCAACTTTATTTGTTCTTCGGCAATTAACTCTAATATCATAGAAAATTTCTCCCTTCAGCTTCAATACATTTGACTCAAAATATTTTATGTATAAAAACTTTCAAAGGTCGACAATATTCCTTGATTTATAGACTGAGTAACCATACCAAGTGCTGTTTTTGTTTAAAAATCGTACGTCAACTATAAATGTCAATTTTAAAGGTCAATGTATTAGGTAAAGCAGAGTATTAATAAGCGGGCTCCTGGCAACCCGTCGTCTGCTATGATCAGCCCGGCTACTTCCTAATGCTAAAGAGAAGTTATAATATTCTGATTGCTCTTCAGAAAAGTGTGTACCATTGTTCCTTCCAAACGATTTTCCTTTTCCCAGGTACACGAAGGAAATAACAAGTAAAAGCGTGTAGTATAGTAGGCTTCTTCCTTGAATTCCAGTACTGGCAATTATCGTCGGGCTAACTTCGCTATAAAAGAAAAAAAAATGGTTTTAGCAGGACTAATTTATACCGCAATTTAAACAGTAGAACATGCTAAAATTAATTTTTAACATTCATTTGCTAGAAAAGCCCTTTGTTGGCGTCGTTATTTTCGTGAGGGAATACATTACGCTGCCCCTCTTCGGACTTTTGCGGGCAAAGGTGACAGAGTTTAATGTACCAATTTATTGCCAACTGGAAAAAATGTATGGCCCTCTGCCTGGGAGATCTAAAAGTAATTTGCAAATATTATTGTAATTTTTTGGCTTAAGTTTCTTTGCATAAAGTTTTGTTGATTTTTAACGACGGCGCCAACAATTTGTTTAATTTTTGATCGGCCGATATCGTATGCAATAATTAAGAAATCGGTGCGCATCTGCCATAAAGTATATAATGCTTAAGAAGAATGTTTGTAGATTGCACGTTATTTATAAATTGCTAAGTTGTATAAATGTTTTAATATGAATGTGTTTGATCAAAAAATAAAGCTTTAATTAATATCATGTCCTATTTTATGAAATATGAGTATGTTTGAAAAAAATTGGCTCCAATATAGCCAGCGTTTATTTTCTGTAAACAATTGTTTCTTAAAAACTGCACAAAATGTTTTGATTCAATTTTGGACCTCGGTAGCCGTTTAAAAATGATTAAAAAATATGTTCGTTGTCACAAGCACATTTCGTTGAAATGCCTTAGTTTTCAATTATACCGGCTCAAAAATTTTTTCTTTAATTTTACTTAGGGAGAATGCTATAAATGGTACTCTACCAGACGACATAAACGCAATATTGTCTATTCCTTTTGTTGGTTTGAAAAATTAAGCATGGCAGCTGCGCAAGATTGTAGGTAAGTCCAAGTAGAACAGATGTAAGATTTAACACCCGTGAGCCTGTCAAATTTGCGAATTTCAAACATGCGGTAAGATTTTTCCAGAAAAGCAGGATCCTAGCACGAAATATAATGGAGAATACACTGGTGATAATAAATTTCCCATCAGATGCTCAGTTTTTCCGGAATTCTCGAAATCTCGAGTATTTCGGTGGAAGTGGTTATGGAAATACGGAAAGATAGAGGTGTAGTTTGTATATGGTACATAGGAGAAGACTCTGACCGGTTGCTCCAGAGTAGGTTCTTCTCAATTGTGCGGTTGCAATTTTAGAGGCCGGCGGTGCTGAGGAGACTGGTTGCTGGCATGTCAAAAATCTTCAAAGCTTGGCCTTAGAAATTACTAGTTTGAATGATCCAAGTTATTATTCTTGCAAAAAAAGGCTTTGTTCTTTTGTACCGCTTATATTCTTTCTAAAGTATTCACTCTTTCTATTTTTAAATAGGGTTATCATCTGGATACAATCCACTTAAAAGAAATTGGTGCTAATTTTTGTGAGGCAATGGCTTGCTTGAAGGATGAAGGAGGCTGGAAAGCTGATATAACTCCAGAAGAGGCTGCAAGGTATGTGTTCTATTTCAGTGAATTTGTTTTTATGGCATTACAGAATACAGAATGGGCTCAGAGATTAGTGATCATGAGGATTTTGTTTTAGTTTTATATGAAATAATGTGATATTAAAAAGATTATATACTTTTTTAAATCCAATACTGTAAAATATATTATTAGTTAAAATAAATTTTTATCCTCTCCCTAAAAAATGTAAATATGTATCAGAAGTCTTTATATCATATATCATTCTTCAAACAAGTTTTTATTTCAATAATTTGATTATCTTTTGGTTTTACCGACTTGAAAATTTTCAGTTGAATAGATTTTTATGATCTTTATTACTATTATTATTATTATTATTATTATTATTATTATTATTATTTATGTTGTTATTACTATTATTAGTGTTGTACGTACATTTTGGGAGACAAAAATAATTCATAGATTATCTCTTGTAGTATGCTCTATACAAGTTTTGATAGAGGTTCTGGACATGCAATTCAGTGAAATATGCTTGAAAATATTTTTCTATTGTTATCTTCTTGGAAATTTTTGATTTAAAAAAATTAAACACAGAGCTAATCCATCCGTGAGATAACTTTCTTGACACATTTCACAAAAAACGTTCTTCTTTGGTATATCTTTGAAAATCTTATGAATCTTCTCTTTTGTTCGGTTAGCCTTATTTCTGAGTTCGTCTTCTCTCACAACCCCAAATCCAAAAGTAATTCTTCTATCAAAAAACCCTCAACAAAAAAAGGATTGCATCCTGTATTGGAAGGCAAGTAAATCAGTGCTGTGTTTCAATTTTAGAAGTGGCGAGTGTTTTTGTGCTTTGTGATGTTGCATGTTTTCATTGAACCCTTTCTTGTTTTTCCCTTATTCATACAAAATCATTGCCTTATGTTTTGTTTGTTAAAAATTGGCTTGTATATATTTTCTTTGGTTAGATGATTTACCTTTTGTGTGTGTTGTTTGCATCGATTTTCCTCTGAATATAAATAATGACTTCTTTCATTTGTTGTATACAGTCATGTCAGAAGTAACATGCGTCTTTATAGTGAAGATGCCGGCTAGATATGTATCTAAAATCTTTTACTATAATACAATTGATGTGAGAGTTTATTGTAAGGTCTTTAGGAACTTTTAAGAAACCTTTGGTTGTTGTAATGTGAATATGTATTTCGCATGGGGTGGAACGAGGAACGGCAACATGGAGTGAACTTGCAGTTGTGAGTAGATATAAGGAGGAAGTGATATTAAGATAAACACTTCGTGTTCAATATGAAGTTGCTAATGTTCTCGTCATTGATCATGGACCTGCACACCAGGCACTGCATGTGGAATCCTGCGTACAATAATCACACGCACAAATGTGGTAGTACGTATGCCATTTATTCACTTCAAATGCACCAGCATCTGTGAAAGAGAGACACATTCACTTTACGTATATAATGAGACTCGAAGCGTTGATATCTTTTAGACCAGCTGACTGGTGGGGATTGCCCGCACGGAGAGGTGAAGATCATAGTTAGCAGGCCGTTATTATATGCTCTTAAGAACATATCAGGGTTTCTGCTCACGCACGAGAAAATTTCGTTGGCGAACACAGCAGTTAGTGCACGCCACAGATTTTCAGTTCATGCCTGGGTGAATAGGCACAGTTTGTGACTTATTATGGAAATCCCAATATTAATATTACATTTGGTGTGCTCTGCGATTACACTATTAAAATACCCATTAAAATAACATGCCAGCGATGATAGTGCCAAAATTGACTAAAGTAGAACTTCCATTTGCACAAAGGCAATAAAATCTTTGTGTTGCGGAGACACGTCTACGCTCCGCGGAGAAGCATTTCATTCTGATTTAACTGAATTTTTTGCTACGTGCAATGCGTTAGGGTATGAAGAACTGGGTTGTGCAATTGAATTAACAGATTCAACAGCTTCCAGAACAGACGATTGGATGGAAAGCGGCGCGGCCGAGACTTCCCAGACTCGGGGTCAACGCTTGCCACTGCAGACGCAGCGCCGAAAGTGCTCGCTTCCAGCTCCGTCAGATATCACTGCCAATGATTCAGATGCATGTACAAAGCATTGAAAGATGCGCTGAGGTGCCCTCGTGGGAAACCCAGATATAATAACTGTAGTATGTACGTATGTGACACTTAGGTATTGCCTGGGAATCGAACTAAAATTGCAGCCAAGAAATGGTACCACACCCTCTCGGCAAAACCCAATACTTTCAGGACCCATCCATCAGCCAGTAAGATGTGCTTCCTTCTTCTGGGATCAACAAGTCTTACACACTGGAGTAACACTCACGAATGCATCGTTTTCAGATATCCTAGAAAATAGTCTTCAACCTGCAATCAAGTCGAAGTGACGTGTTTGTGAACGTCACATTGCTCGGTCTCATACAGATCGTAAAACAATGGTAATTATTCAAGACATGCGTTTCGAGTATCTTCACATCCAAGATATTCCCCGGCCATCCCCCTTTCTCCCTATTACTATCACATGATCGGGCAACTCAAAGAAGCTCTGGGCGGAAAGAAGCCGTTCAGATGAAGCGGTGTAGGCGGCACTCGTGTCGCTGCGCAAGGGAAAGTCAAGAAGTATCTGCACTTTCATTCTAATCGTCTTTATGTTGTCTGTACAGTTTGGACACTTACCAGCCCTCCAAGAAGGCTTCGTTCACTTTACTCGTGGTAAGTTTTAGCCTAATGTTCGCTTGATCTGTTGCGACATAAACATGGCTTCGCCACTCTCCGTTTGCTCCCCCCCTCCAAAAAAAAAAAGAACGTGCTTTCGTAAACTGCTTTTGTTATTTGAATGTGTACTAAAATCTGAATTCCTTAGACTTTCAGTACGATGTGGTTAAATATTTTTCCTTGGCGAAGTGTTAACTGGTGGATTGATCCATTCAAAAACAAACAAGCATGCAGGAAGTATTTACAACCTCATCCACTACTAATCTCAGTATTGAGCAAAACCGCGCCGCGATTCTGAAAAACCGATGAGTGATGATGTTGATGAAGTGGCAATTCATAAATGTACGTTAGTCTAGTGCTACAACCGAGAAAGCCGACACGGATTGTCGACATTTTTTTGCAAGCCAGCGCACATTTACATACCACTACCCAAGCTCGTTAAAATATATTGATTTTTAAGTGCCAGAGCTAGAATTCAATCTACAAACATGAATGGTCATCATAGATGAAGTAAAAACTTTTGACATCGTTCTGAGAGGAAAATTGTCAATTACGGCCAGAAGAGGCATACCAAAACATCTAATCCAAGTTATTCGAAACAATTACTCAAAGAAGTTTTATAAATAAAGGAGTAAGGAAAGGGTGCTGCATGTCACCTACACTTTTTAATATTTATCTTGACGATGCAACCAGAATATGGAAGCAGAAGATGAAGTTTTTAAATTTTAGAGATAATTTTAATATTAAAAAAAATACACATCTGTTTGCGGACGACTAAGTTTTGATATCGGATAATGAAGACACTTAAAGAGCGAACTGCAGATCACGAAAGGAGATGTCTTATAATAGAAAAATGTTTGCAGCTAAGAAAATTGAAAAATGTAACAATGTGTGGGACTAAAAGGAGGGCACTAAAAGGTAAAGTCAGAAAATGTACAATCATTAAATTTTAGAAAACCTTAGTAGTTCCTTGTGGGTTATATGGATGTCAAATCTGGACCATGGATACAAAAATTAGAAGTAGGATTCTGACTGTCGAGATGAAGTTATTAAGGAGTTGTATTGGTGTCACAAGGAAAGGCAGAATTCGTAATGAAGAGATACGTAACTACCTAGCAATTTATAATCTAAATGGAAAAATTGACGAATACAGAAAAGGATAGAGAGACCACATTGATAGAATGGAGAACGCGTGAATACCGAAACAGATTCTAAAATATAAGCCAATGAGAATTAGGAACGCTGGAAGACCGAAGAGAAGATGGATGAACCAATGAGAAGACGCAACGGGACGAAAGTTCTGTTGCTTGAAGAAGAAGTCAAATCCCACCTTGTCACCTCTAATTACCAACCGTTTGTTCCACATAAACATAGAGAGGTACAAGATTTGTCTCCGCGAGGAAGCAGAGCTTCCTCAAATTGCTGCGCAGTCATGGACTTGGCAACTACACTGAAAAGCATTGGTGTTCGTTGAGAAATCGATTGTAAATTTTTACTTTCCCATATACATACGGAGTAATGTACGTAGTATAGGGAAAGTTATGTAATTGTACGGAAATAAACGTTTTAGGAACCACTGATACCTAAAGGTTTTTTTTCTTTTCGAAACGAACGTGTCAGTTTTACCGTCTGTGAATACCACTAGCGCGTGAACCATGCGTGGTTTTCTTTTTCTCTTCAGAATTGAAGAAACCCCTGTCTATCTGGTGCAAGCCGAAGCTTTGACATTTTCAAAAACATCTTTCAAATTTGCCGGTACTTTAAATGAAGCCCCCCGGACATTTTCAAAAATGGCTCCAAATTTTTTCTTTCAATTTCTTGTAAGAATAGAGTAAAATACATTTACAAAGGTGGCAGGTATACATTTATAAAGCTCCCATTTTCAAGTTTAACTCTGAATTTTCGAAAATTTCAAAATTTTTGAGCGTCTTCCAACAATTAAATTGATAAATTTTTCCTCCAAATAAAATTTGTTTTCCATAGCGAGTTCATTCATTGTCAAGTACATTTTTTTGAGTAGTTCACATTTTTTTTAGTAGTTTTCGCGCCATATGTGCAATTTTATAAAATTACAAAAACACATTTCCTCAAAAAGTCTCCAAATTTTTTCTTTAAACTTTTGTTAGGGATAGTGGTAAATTCACTCTGTAAAATGACATAAACGCCATATTCCTCTACTACGTAGTTTTTTCAAAAATTGTAAATTCTTTGACTTCTCTCCGTTGTTAATATTTATTTTCGTGCCAGTTTGTTCACATTATTATATTTATGAGTACATGTGCTTTAAATAATTTCATAAAGTTTCTCAAAAGCTCAACTGTTTTCTGTGAAAATTACTCAAAATTCCTCATTTTGAGAAACACTCACACACCATTGTTTCAAAAACTAGCTCCAAATTTCTTCTTCAAACTTTTCCAACAGATAGTGGTAATTGCACCTTTTAATAATGTTAATTTTGGGGTATTTTGTTTTTCCAAAAATTACACAAATGTAATTTTTTTGAAAGATCCCTTATGCTGTTAATATGCAATTTCCTGTAAGAGCTTCAAATTTAGAATTTACAGAAGCGTTTAAATGCTATTTCTTTTTAAATGGCTCCAAATTCTTGAAAGGAAATTGCCATTTTGGATGAGGTTTTACTGTTCTTTAATATCCAGTATTTTTGTTGTATTAGGTAACCGAAAAATTAAGAAAATGTAAGAGAAATGTACATTGGACAGTTCAAGAGAGTTGACCCCTAAGAACTGAAGTTGAATAAACATTTTACTATGTAAATTATAAGAACCTAGTTAATTATTTTCATGAATTCTCAGGAAGGAAGGGGAGGGGTAGGTATTATTTTGACATTATTGACAATCGTTCGTTCTTGCTTATTTTTCAGACTGGCAGGACTCACCTCCAAGGAACAACTAGATGAATCCCCACCAATGAGTGAGATATCTGACAATAGTGATTTTAGCAGCGATGAAGATTTTCACTAGCGGGTTTGTCAACAATGTATCCAGTACCCACCTTGTTTCATTCATGAGTGAATGTTTTATATAAATAATATTGTCCACATTTTTCGTATTTATGTACTGTATTGTCTGATATCATTTTCATATTTAATGAAATATATATAATTTATATGTATAAATCAGCAAGTTTGCAATTTTGTGTGTATAGCTCTAAAATTTCTTTTACAAGCACATATAAATGATTTTGTTAAATACAACAAAGTGCACGAGATTGTAAGAAATTAAACTACAGTACCTCTGTTGTATTGTTACAATGATTGGTTAATTGAATAGACTGTACTGTGATGTTTGTATTATCAATACATTCTCAACTGGGAGTATAGCTTTCCATAGGCATAGCATGCTGGTATACTTTTAAGTTAACACATACAAGCAAGGTATGCCACAAGTTCCAAATCCAATGAAAAATTCATTAATTAATGTCATTAATCTATTAAGATGTTTTCTACTGTATATCTAATTTCAATATATGCTTTTGTAGCAATTTCTAAAAGTTCTCTAATTTCTATTTTACTATTGAAAGAAATTTCTTCGAAGTACTGAAAAAAGTTTACAATAATTTTTGAGAGGAAAAAAATGTGAGCCTTAACATGAGTCCTGTGTATGTAATAAAACAGCTAAGTACAATACCCTTTCAGCAATACTGGTTACCACAGACACTTTCCCGTTGAAAAAAATTAAATGGCCAATGATTCAACCATTGGTTTCTTACTTCAATTGAATGGAAATTTATAACCATGCAGCTTTGAAACAGTGCTATTTTTTATTTTGCAAAAATTAAAAGGGAAGTACTTCATGTATTTTGCACAATATATTATCTTCTGAATTACACATTTATGGAAGTATTCCTATTGCCAAATGTCAATGACATTCAACATAACTACAGCCATAGGTGCCATGCCTTATGTAAAACCTAAATAGTTTAATAACCTTGTTCCATTTCATGAATTTTCAGAAGCTTAAAGAAATAACGTTAATAAAATGGGTCCATGCAGGACATTTCGAGTACCTTGAAGCTTTTAGAACAATTACAAACGAATATACTGTATTTACCTGAATATAAGACCACCCTCTAATTTTGAAGAGGCCTCCTGAGAATGTTTTAGATTTTAACTAATTCTTACTATTTAGGTGAAACAAAAATGCAAATTGTCTTACTGACTAGAAAATTGCCTTGATGAGAACATTAAGACATCACAATCATGTTTTTTGGCACTACCCTCATCCAGGGGGCAAATCCAGAGACTGATTTTGGGAGGGGAAATTCAAAATGTTTTGGTAGAAATGTCATACATATTGCAGATTAAGTTAAATGTTGCAGGCTACACTTAGCTCATGCTGTGATATGATTTTATTCATTTTAATGATTATCCGAAAATATTTTTTCTTGAGTTTTATTACAACTTAAAATTAATAGTTACTGAAATTTTAGGGGGAGGAAATTTCCATTCCTGTAGATCCATGCCTGCCTCCTCATCTTCACATGAATGTTTTTCTTTCCTTTTGGTCTTCCGTCCATGCTGTGGCCAAGTTTTAACCTCTCTGAAACTTTTGGGCATTGAATTTGCACTTCTTAGCATTTCATTAGACACCTAATAACAATCCCTTCTGTGTCACTATTTTATATCTGCCCTGCACTTGATAGCATCTTTACTTAACTGTTCAGAACTCAGATTCGCACTCACCGGATGTTGAACAGAGATCCCTTGCAGCTTTGTCTGACATGCATTGTATAACAAATGGCATTCATAGTCACGTTATGTTTCATTTGATACAATACCATTCTCTCTTTACCAGCACATTAAAAAATACGGGTTTAATCGCCCAGCAAATTCGATGGATGCCAAGAATAGGACTATGAATATAATTACATATTCTAGATAACGCACAATATTTTTATCACAGTTTATTGTTACGTCAACATTTGCGAGTTTTGGGCATGGAATGACAATGTAAAAACTTAAACCCTAACCAATTAGGCTGAATCAGTGAATATAAGACAACCCCCGCTTTTTTTGGCTTCATAAACAGCGATTAATATTTTTGAAGAAGGTATCAATCTTGCAGCTACATGGGAGCTTGTGCATTTGACGACCTTTCTGATGTGGTTGTTAGCTGTCAATACCAAAAAAAAGATCTCCCGAAGCATGAAATTTCCTGATTTGTTCATACAGCTACAATATATATTGTATTTTCATATTGATTAAAAGGGTCTAAATTTGAATCCTGCCCACAGTATGACCTGCTATTTTCCCCTGTGCATTATCTCACAGAGGGTCTAATGATGTGTTGACAATTTAAATGCTTATCAAACATGCCAAACATATAGCATACTTTATACTACTACTATATACTTTTCAGAAGTATATAGTAGTAGTAGTCAACATCAGTTGAAAATGTTTAATAAAAATAACATTACAGCCTCATACTTTGAGAAGCTAACTGTCCTTTGACATCTCACTAAAAGGCATGGCCATGCAAGCCTACACCCTCATTTTTCCAAAATTCATTTCATTGGTTTCATAATTTCATAAATGATACTACACATCCATTTGATTGTGTAACATTTTCTACATAGGCAAATGGACAGAAGTAAAAAAACACACACACAGAGAAACGTGTAATAAGTTTTATTTATAGTTACATTTACAACAATTTCAACGCTTTTTACCTCTCTTTTGCTTCCCACCTCCTTTGCCTCCTTTACCACTCATTTTAACTTTTCCTAATCCTTTTCCTTTGCGGTTGCCTTTTCCTTTACCTCGTGCTTTTTCTCGCCCTTTACCTTTTGGTTTCTGTGATTTTTCTTCTGCCCTCCTAATAAAAGAAATACAAAAATGTAAAATTCCGATTACACAAATAAATTGAATACAACATAATGCCAACTTACTGTTTCTCTTCTTGATTTATATGCCTATTAACCGCTTTTTCCAAATCCAATTTTGGCCTTTTCTTTAGGATGTTATCAATAATATCTAGATTCGCTTTTCTCTCCTCCTCTGGTTTTAAAAATGGTGCTCTTCGCTTTTTTGCAATAGGCAATAATGCACCAACACTCCGTTCTTTTTCTTTGGGTAATCGTGATTGAAATTTTCCAACCGACGCCGTTGAAAATTTACTCACAGCCACTGCTTGTTTTAACTGTTTAAACACAAATCGTCAAAGGTCACAATTTAAAAGAAATCTAAATATCATCAACTCGTATCACAAATATTACAAGATACCAAACAATGCTTGAGGATTTTGTCTTGGCAACATTCAGATTTTACTATAGTGATTCCCACTGTACTGATTCTTTAGCTGCACTTTGAAAATACAAAAAGCAACTACTTTCCATCCATATAGTCAAATGAAGTTACATTAAAAGAATAAATTCTGAATTGTCATTTGAATACTGTACATATGTTTATATCCTTACTGATACACTGCTACTGAATTATTTATTTGTATGTTTAAACTACATACTGAATTATTTTATAGAATGTATTTAATGAAAAGTCAAGGTTAGTCTGAAATATGGCAAAGGTTTAACTTGACAGATAGTATGAACACAGCTGTAGGATGGTCATTTTGGACTTCATCCAGTTGTTGAATGTCGTTATTAGGCACAGGGTACAGGCTGAAGTAAGATTGAATATCTACTGCAAGGTGTTTTGTGTATTTGCAAGAGATATTTTGGCATAAACATGCATTGGAAATCATGTGATGCACAGACTCACGGTTGTTTTATGGACATTGAAAAGGCTGAAAACTTAAGCCTCATTACCAACTTGGAAACTTGAAGTATCAACCGGAATACATAGATATGGTTGGTTTAGGTGT
Source organism: Gryllus bimaculatus (assembly GCA_017312745.1). Lineage (NCBI taxonomy): Eukaryota > Metazoa > Arthropoda > Insecta > Orthoptera > Gryllidae > Gryllus > Gryllus bimaculatus. Next base: position 2,773,898 of record BOPP01000107.1, read on the forward strand.
TTTGTATGAATAGAAATGTACAACCAATAGTGTGACACTTGAAACTGCACACTTTTTCTGATCAGCCTTAGAATGTTCCGATCAGCTGTCTGCTCACTGTTTATTGCTTATCCGATACTCTTTGTCACCATAACTTACTTAACCTATCCAAGTGACCTGGAGTCATCTGGCAAAAGCCTGAAGTGTGCTTCAAAGCTGGTCCCACTACATTAGATTTTATCCACCCTACATTTTGTGTTACATAATCTGAATATTAACCAGCTTATTTTGAGAGTTATCTAGATTACAACCAGATAACATTCTCTGATGCCAAAACAAACGGACAATACATCAATTACTTCATACTGATGATCCACAGAGTGAAAAATGAAACAACAAATTAACGAGTGTCACAGAACAATTCTGTGAGATATTGGCAGCATGATTTTCTTTATATTTAACCAGTTTTGAAAAATACAAATACAACAACAAAAATAATTTAAATACACATTCTTCACAATTAATTCGCACTACTAAATGAAACTGACTGTAAGCGGTATTATTTTTCTTACCTGAGAACTATTCATCTTGTCAGGAGTAAGTAAACCCATTCTTGGCACAGGTTCACCTTTTTTGTTCAATTTTGGTTGTCCTTTTTTATTTTTTCCTTTCTTCCCTTCACCCAATGTATCTTCCCTTGGGATTTTCACATTATTAGCCCTGGCCAAATTTCGCATTCTTTGAAGTTCATTTTTTGCTACTCTCTCTTGCTTTGCTTCTGTTCTTTTTGCAAAGGGATCTTCCATTGGGTCTTCATTTTGCTTGGCTTCAATCACCCAATTCTTCTCCCGTTCAGCTTTTGTTCTTTTGTATCCCCACCAAGGAATCCATTTCTAAATAAATTCACAAATTTCAATGATAATGCATAATAATAATTTCCAACATTATGTGAATGAACATTCACAAAACATGATAACATAATATTATATTAGCACTACTGATTTCATTATTACACTAAATTTTAAACCAAAACAATTCTGATGATTCACTACATGAATCCAGAGGAATTTAACGTTTTACACACAGTTTCAGATTATCTACTGAAGAACAGTCTTTAGCAGAAATTTTAACTATAATTAAAATGAATTTATTTAATGAATTATCAAGTTAAATAAACCGTAAAGAACTAATAATAATTAGTTCTTTACAGTTCATACACTCATGTGACTAATTATTTGGACTCCTATTTATGCCAAATCATATTAAATGAGGTAGTCACTTTGTAAATTGTCAAAAGACTTGCACTTGTTGCAAACTTTATATGGGGCTGTGATAATCCCTGTTGTCATTCTGACAATAGAGGAAGCTCCAAAAAAAAATATTTTTTTACAATGATAGAATGTTGTTGAAGATAACTATTATATAAAGGTAGTATGTACAGTGAAATTGGAAAAAACTGTATACAACAGCTTGAAGTCACCTCAGCCCAACCCATGTCCAGTAGCCAGAATTCGGCAACTGGCTGTCATAGCACAGCCTAACAGAAGATCTTAGCACCAATATTGAAATGTATCATTTATTTATTTGAAAACAATTCACATTTTCAATTTGCTTTCTGAAATGATTTAAATTAATTCTCACAACAGCTCATCTGGCTGGTGGAAGAATATATTTTGCAGCGATGTAATTTTAGGACCTATCAAAAATATTGATAACTAGACAGTGTATATAATTAACCAAGCTTTCAAATTCTATAATTTCAAGGAAAAACTATGTTTACACATTTGCTTCACAATTAGTGTAATGAAGACAATTAATAACAGAAATTTTTAAATAACTATGAATTACCTGCAGAGTTTCATCCCATTGTACCTTTGGTCTTTTCTTCTTCTGAATACCTTTCTCAAGAGCAAACTGCTGCCACTTTGTCAAAGGTTTAGGTTTTGGGGCTGGTTTTTCTCTTGGCAATCTGAATGATGGAGGAGGAAGTTTTGCAACTATTTCATTTTCCTTTCTTGTAATTGGTAATTCCCATATGTGATTGACAAGTAACTGAGTATTATCTCTGGCAAGATTTTTTAAGTACTCTTCAGTTGAGTCTCTGCAAACATAACATTCTTTTAGAAATTAGGCACACATTTGGGAAAAAGATCAATTTTCTCAAATTCACAGTAACTGAAGAATTTGTATAGTCCAATGCTCAGATGTACAGAAATTAACAATAGAATTAATTTAATTATAAACTAGTTTCATATGGTGTGATCATTATTTAAGATATTTAAGCTTACAATAGTGATAACAATAAATACACAAAAGCAGTCTACATAGAAAACTACACTATCAAAATTTAACTATTTCACATGCCATTATACAAAACAATAAATCAATATTTTTTCCTTTAAAGAAATATCAGCTGAAGCATTTTTGACATGCCAGTTTACTTTTTGAAGTTACAATATAATTTACACAAAATTCAATCATTACATGATTGGTGGCTCAATCGTACAAAAATTTAGTTGAAAGCAAAGCAAAATAAGACCGAGATCTTGTCATGAATTTGTTAAAAAAAATAGTCTTTTCTTACACAAAACATTAAAAATGAAATGGGAACAAAAGAAAATAACTATGAATTTTATACAAGAAATCCTCATTAACATGTACTTGCATAAAACCAATTTCATACTAACAAACAAAGTTTGAGTCCTGCCAAGGAAACAGTATAAAGATATATAATAATCAGAGAACACAAATTCTTTTAACATGAGCACCACCTGGAATTTGTGTTCTGAAGATATACCTATGTGCACAGCAATCGTGTCACATTGATACATCAACATTGATGAGGTAAGGAAAAAGAAAAGAAAAAACCACCCCTGGTTACATGTATAATACAATAGAAGTGGTGAAATATTAACTGGTGATGTGCAGTCTCCAAAACTAGAGTATTTTAGATAATTTCCAGTGCGTCATTTCATGTTCACTTAATTTTTCTCTTATTAACAGTGTTAAAATAACAAAGAAAATACAAGAAGTACTTAATTTATAAACAGAAAATAATAAAATTATTTATCACACATTTTTTGAACTACATGTGTGATATCCCTTTTAAACTGTATTTAAACAAAAGTGCAATGTATTGTTTAGGCTTTCTTGACAGCTCTTGTACATATCATTTGTGTGTTTCTTCCCTAGATATATCATTTCCTACAAAATTGCCGTACTTCTCTCATTTTCTCTTTCTTTCTCCTCCATTGCTATTTTTTCTAGTTCTCTTTTTACTCATCTTCTAATGTGTTAAGCACTTTATCATCAGTATCCATTGAGTTCACTTTCAAGGGCAAAAATCACTGTTCACATCACTGTCAATACTACTAGCAATTTCTCTTCCCCTAATTAACTGTGCCTTCGAAAGACCTACCTTTAGCAAACACACCACAAGAATGTCCAGCTCATCCAGACATCTTTGCTGTGGCAAGTCCCTGTGCGAAAAGTTTTAATTGTAATGTGCATTCTGCAAGATCTATCCGAAACTAATGAGTGAATAAATGCCACCTCAATGTTAGTACTGTTCAGAATGAAATTAGTATGTATATAAGCAAAACTCCAAGCAACAAGAGAGCTACAAATTTATTTTTCATCACTGGTCTCAGAGACTGCATTTCACCAGTTAAGGGATGAAATTTTCTTTTTTAATATCCTGATAACTGTAAGGTAAATGATTTCATTTCTATCAGCAGAGTATTTTCAACATACCTCAATAAATCACTATCCATTTCATTTGTGTCTATGGCCAATAATGTCCCAAGATCATACTCCAAATCCAAAGGTTTAGCTACTGATATCAATTCATTTTTTTCTGCTTCTTTAGCGGCTCTTTCCAAAACATTTTTAACAATATCCATTCCTGTAGGTTTAATTTGTTCACTTTCTTCATTATCACTGTAATAACTATCACCATCACCATTTTCTTCCATTGCATCTTCATTACTTGTGTCTATTTCTTCTGATGAATCCTCAACACTATTATCATCATCATGATCGTCGTCGTCGTCGTCGTTCTCCTCCTCCTCATCATTGTCTACATTATCATCGTTTTTCAGCGGAGAATCCCCAAGAGCAACAATTCCTTCATTCTTATTAATTTTTGCACAGGAGCTTTCAGATGCATTGAATTCGTTACTCGTAGGTTTCAAAACATGTTCTTCCTCCTCAACTTCTGATATCCTCACCATGTTTAAATAACTGGTATAACTTTATCGATTTCGATAATTACCTTTCATTCATTAACAAACGTCAACATTAGTCGTAACAAGCAATAAAATGTTTCTTTCACCACATGGAAAGCGCGCACATGGTCAGAACAGAAATTAAAGAATAAACGGTGGAGACTGTGAGGGAGAGGGGAGAGAGAGAGACAGGACCACGCCACCGAGATTACAAGTCACAGAAAATGTATTTACAAGATCCAAAAGGTAGAGGACGAAGAATAGGCGGACAAAGAGCGTGCATAAAGCGAATAAAGCACATTTCAACGGCGCGAGCAGTGAATTAACCCATCAGTAGCTAGTGAATTTTAAATTTACATTTTTACATGACAGTGTGAGGGAGCGAGCTTGGTCCTTGGACCAGCTAATGGTCATTCACAAAAAAACGAGTGATTTTGAATATTCAATGTCTGTTAATGGTTTGTATTATGCAAAAGCAAATCAAATTAACTTTTGCTCCCTTTTTCATGACAATTAATTTCTCTCAACAGAAATGGCTCAACAAGGTGCAATATTACAAACTTATAACCAGGAACTTGTGAAATGTATGTAATGTTCGTTAAATTTTGTCGTTTTAAAATATGTATTATAGCATTGTTTTATGTAATGCATTTTCTTTTCTTTCCCTAATTGGTTAATACTTGAATGGAATGCCAAGACTTACAAATGTTTATAATTTTTAATAAGACATTAGCATGAAATAACTTTTTAATAATAATAAAAACATTAAGTTAACATTCAACGAAACAGTTTCTCCATTGTAGGCATTGAAGAACTGAAAAGAAAAAGGCGATCTCTGGAAGAAATTATATCCACTCAGCAAGAAGAAAAAATAGAAGCAGAAAAGGAGCTGGAAAGATTATCAGCCAAATTAAATTCAATTGTTGAATCGCTGAGCAAAAATATAGCTGTGAAACAAGACTATGACCGTACAATTGAGGAAGCCGAAGCTGCTTACACAAAAGTAATTTCGTATAATAATATTAATATATTTATTCAATTTAGTAAATGTCATCTATGTGAATATTTGTTTCAGATATTAGAAAGCTCCCAAGTTCTTTTGACAATGGTGAAACGTGAATCAGCATGCTTGGAGTCAACAACTGAATGATGCAAACTACAAATGTCTTCTTGTTGTCGTGCCTTTATATTCTGTTGTTCAAAATTTTCAGTTGCAATGACTCCTAGTTTTAAGTACTGTAGTTTTAACTTCAAATATATTTATGCATTTTTTAATATTGTTTTGCATCAAAACCTGTCTCTACCCTGCCTGTCAAGAAAACAACAAAATACACACCCACACAACCAAACCCTACAATTGTATGGCAAACAAGCTGATATTGATATTATTATGAGTTGAGATAACTCAGATGGATGTCTTTCACTTCTCGACTCAAAGGGCTGCAGGTTCAAATCCTGCCTCGGACATGGATGTTAGCTTCTGCTAGTAGTTAGCTGCCATATTCAGGATATTTCCTTACTATAATGTATCAGTTAAAACAATAACCTTTTCTTTCCATCCCTCCCCTGCTCTGGTTAGAAGTAGGTGTCATCATGGTAGGAGTTGATCCGCCAGCAGTCAGTGAGCAGAAGTGCTGTCAGTGGCTCTATAAACCATGATATGACTCCATCCACCTATCCTTCCCAAATCTAATCTAGTTCTGAGTGTTGCTAGTGTTTTGAGGCAGCTGTGTATGCTACTAAGGATCTCAGCAGCGCAAACGAGCGTGAGGCTAACACTGCACCAATATCGTGTTAGTATGACAACAAAATCCATTAAAAAATAGGACGTCAATTAGAATTAAAAAATATAAGATATAATACATTTACTGTTAAAAAGAAGTTTGAAAAAATAATTATTTTACGCCTCTTTTCATGACTGTTTTTAATACTTGTCCCTTCCCCAATAAATTTTATTGTGACATCTCTCCATCCACTTCCTGAGTTAAATAACAGAAACTTAATTGAAATGTGATTAAAATTTCATTTATATATTGGAATACAATTTTTCAAATTTAAACACAAGATTACAGTTGGGAAAAACTCTTGCTTATTGTAATCAAATGGTTTCATATGCCAGTTCTCTTGCCCTTTCTTTGGGAGCTCTGATCATCTTTTGTGGCCTTTGTTCAGGTGAACAATTCTTTAATCCAGTTTTAATTTACAATTACAACTTAATATCTATTTTGATAGTTGTATTCCATTTCAATTTGAAGAGTACCATCAAAAGAGAATTTTCCCTTTCGATAAGTGTATCAAGGATTTCCCTTTAGGTAAGGGTATCAATCACAAAATTGAAAATGGAGTATAAATACTTCACCAAAAGTTGCTTTCCATCAGAAGATAACTGAAATAACCAATAAAGAATCACGATCATCAAATTACTTATGTAAGATGGAGTAAAGTCGGGCAGTGGAGTTTATTTCATTTGCGCAACATGAAACAATTCAAATTCTTTAAAACTTAGATTAAAAAAGAAAATTAATTCATTGATTGAATTTAAAGTCTGGAAATATGTTGATGTTAAAACTTTACAACTTTGTCATTAAGTAAAAATTTTAAACTGTTAACATCAAAATGAATACACTTCATATGAGAATCTGTTAAGCAGTCATCTGCATATGAAAAATTACCACTGAGAAACGTGAACAATGCATAAGTTTCTGTAATCACAAATTACAACATTTATAGATAGAAAGGTTATGCAACTGAAAAAAAAAATAAACAATCAAATATAGATTCAAATTCTAAATAATTAGAATTTAGAAATTTAATATTTAAAATAATTAGCATTGAAATCCTAAGGAAGATGAGTACATGGTTTTTGGCTCTCATTTTTTAGTGGGTATAGTCGTACTCAATGTTGTTTACCTAATATCTACCAAATACTATTTGGGCTGTACAGCAGTGCATGATGATTCAGATTTTATATTTTACTATTGATGTTTTTTTATTTAAGGTCGCATCAACTACTAGGTCATTAGCGACCACTATTGCATGTAATGGTATGGTAACTATGAGGATGACATCATATGATGATAGGGGTGTGAAAGGACGAGCCCAATACAACCATACCCGATGCAGGACTCGAACCCGCGATCCTTCGGACTGAGATCGCTACAGCAGTACTGCCTTAGCGATCTCGGCCATCCAGGCCGGCATTGACGGTTTGTTTTCTAGTTTGAAGACTTTTTCTTTCCTCCATAGGAGAGTCTGTTAATAACAGATTATGTGTCTTATTGATAATTACATGAATTTAATTAATACATGGTTGAGAACACAGAATTTTCTATTTCATTCCCCTGGTGAGAATATCATGTCTTCGCATGAGATTTGAACCCAGAGAATGGCACTTCTAAGCCTATTAAATCATGAGCTAATTTTCTCACATTACAATAACAAATCTGACTAAATTGGTAAACAAGAGCAGAATAATGAACAAGAGCTTAATTAACAATACAAAATTTATTCCAATGTGTATTAAGAATATTTACATTATACATAAGTGAACAAAATTGGTCCTTCCTTATTGATAAAAAAGTAAAACTGCCTGAAGTTTTTTGGTTTATGCATAGCCAGCACTCTTCATTTCATTCCATACATGGATAAGTTCCTCTGGATTATGATATCCATGAGATGCTATCACGTAGCGATACTGATAAATTTTATATTCCTTTTTATAAAAGTAAAATTCATTGCAATGGTAAGGTTCAATGCCCATTTTCTTTGCAAGTATTCCTAGGTACACATCGTCAAACCTAAAGTGCTTGGTAAAATAACTAGCATAATACATGTTTTCCAAAGCATTGGATGAAAGAATGTAAGCACCAGCAGTAACATATGGAGGCCACATATGGTAAGGATATTCTGAAAGAGAAATATACCATTTACTACTATAATGTCTATGTGGTGCAGAGAAAAATACAAATCCTGTAAATAATTCAACATCATCTGGTAATTCAAAATCCATCAAGTTAGGAATATTTCTGTTATTAAGTGTAGGAGTCTTGGGATAGCTTGCAATAGTTATATGTTGGGCAACCAGCCTGTCTGGTATTCGTGGATCATGTATTAAATTAGGATCTATCATATATTGTGGATAGTGAGTGGGATTTCTAACAAATCGTAATACGTTTTTGGTAGAAACATACATATCATCATCACTGAACATATAAAATTTAGAATTTGTACAATATAACATTGCCCACTTAAAACCTATCATTGTTTTTATAGTGTTATTGAAATAAGTATCAACAAAATCAGCTTGCACAATATCTCTGTAATGCTTTTGTTCTTCTTCAATTCTCCTTTGTAGTTCAACATCATCATTCTTTCCTAATATAAAAACAGTTCTTATTGGAACATCAGAAAAACGCTTTTCATAACCCCACGTATTCCTTATGGCACGTCTTCTGTCAAAGTGATTTATCGCTGATTTAACAATGTATACTAAGCGCAATTTCTCACCATGTCCCAGCTTACATTTTTCCTCACAAGTAGATAAGAATGGATAATTGTATTCATTGATTGGTTGTACACTAGGTTTTTCATGATTTTTCATTTGTTCTACATAAACACGAATATCACCTTCCAAAGGGTATTGAAAGTTTTCGAAGAAGTCTTCTTCAAAAATATGTGTAAACGCTCCAAAGAAATGCAGAATAACAAACAGAATAAGAAATAGAATTATGTGCTTCTTTCGAATAGCGGGGAAGAAGTATTGCAATTGTAAGGCTGTCATTCTAAAGTTGCGCTTAACACATCTCTTGAAAAGCTTTATCCAATCAGACATGATTATCATATCGTTGTTTCAATCATATGTGGCTGCAAGTCGAATGCCGGTACCTGAAAAACAAAACAAAAAAAAGCACACTTTAGTCTTCGCGAGGTTTGACAGCCACCAAAAAAAGAACTTTTGTCTCGAAGATATGTGCACTTGATTTGCCAACATCTTTTATGTTCTTACGAATATAATAATTGTGAGATCAAACTTAACCTATTTCGAGATGTCATCTGCAGATCTTCATTCCTTCGAATCACAGAATTAAAATAAGTTATTAAATGAAAAGATGATGGTCTGAACGTCTGCTATCTGAAAGAAAAAAAATATTGGAAATATTTCATTTGGTAGAACATAACCTCAAATCACCTATATTCATAAAATGATTACATTCACCTCGGTTCTAAAACCTACTTACCGTAGAAAAAAATGTCAAATGCTAATTTAAAATTATTTAAGTGTATGTATTACATAGATCGGAATGTAAAGTTCCATTGTTTTATTGTAATTACAATTTCGTTCAAACCCAGCCCTTAACCATTACTGTCCATCACGAACATTCAAACAATAATTCTTTACGCTTACAATAGATGTCATTGCTTGCTATATCGTTTAACAAAATATTCGCAGCTGACATTCTGGCTCTGAAAATATGCTTGCGTTTAAATTGTAGGCCTGCTAGAAATAATATCCTCTGCGAGAATTGGAATCTGGTGGGTTAAGTGTTAGTAGTGAAACTAATTTGTTCCCAGTGCCTCAAATGTGAATCGCCCTAGGTCAATGAACATTAACCTCTTCTTCATATGCTTTGTTTTCAAGAAAGAATTGATGTATAATGATGAGTTCCATTTCTTATTGAACATACAGTTATTTTTATAAAATTACAATTCTCTAACACCTTATGCATATCGACAGCAATGCAGGTCTACCCCTGGTATATCCAGAATCTATCCTTGAAAATTGATATAACTAATCCTTGTAATTTTATTAGAACATATTCGGTAATGTCAACAATGTGGAGAATAAGAACGAGTAAACAATACTTGTGTTGATCAGATGTGGTAGACATTTTCAGCATCTAACATTAGGACATTTTAGTTTCATCAAGGACCATAGGACCATAGGTTGAATCAGGTTCAATAGTCATGGAGGATATATAAACTCTTCACTGAAACCACTGAAGTCACAATTTAAATGAATTTTTAGGATTGTGATAAATTTAGTTCCGTAAATTTTAATAGTGCCGTATAATAAAATTCTATCTTGTTTTTAGAATTACTATTATTGATTTTCATTCGTTGTGTTAATAATAGTTGCAGTTCAACGACCCCGTGGTATTATGATTGAGATCCGGCCATGTTTGCTAGAAAGAAAGTGGGTTGAAATATGTACAATTAGTGTTATTGTGTGAATTTCGCTATTGATCTGGCTTCTACTTGTAAATTTGGAATATCGACGGTGCAATGGAAGGAAGCGACAGGGGTGAGTATTCTGTTAATTCATTTTTTATAAAAGATTTTTAAGTTTGACACTACTGTTGGGGGCAATGGCAGTGTCAGGGTCGTAGACAAATCTAGTTCAGTGACCGCGTTTACTTACGACGAATGTGTCTTGTGATATTGTTGTATTGTCTTTCTTCCTATATAAATCTTTGTGTTATTTTATGTAGAAGTGAGATTATCTGCGTTCTTAGAAATACTTCTAAATCATCCGTTTTTTGGTTTAACACTCTGCTTTGCTTACAACCTGTAAGAAGACTATATTGCTTTTGTTAACGAAACCAATACATGGCTGTAGATGTTAAAATGTGCAAATGAGGAAAATGTGAGCTTAGCAGTTCGTGGAGGTCTCGAAAACGTGCGCCGAGGAGTACTGTTTTGGTTGTCCCTGTGTGTTCAGGATAGGTTATCTGAGTGTTTCTCGTTGTGCTTCAGGCCTCCATATGGGCATTCTACTTTGGTTTTGAACTAATATATTAATTAGTATTTTATCGTCTAAAGCGCACAATTTTATTTCTTTAGAATTCTTTACATTTGCTACTTGATATGTACGAAAACTTGATGGTGAATGTAAAGCATGTGATGTACACATATGGATCGGGTTTGTAATATTTATAAGATATTCTAATGTATTTTTTTGCGGCCGATGTCGCGAACTCTGCTATTAAGTGTATTTATTAGTTTTTATTTCGAGAAAAACTGAGAATAATCGTTTGTTCTGTGCCCTTTTGCGTCCTTGGGCCACAAACCACTTTGTCCCCAATCCCGATATCGACAAGTAATGCTGAAATGCTGTGTTAGCTTTATTTTGGTGTAAACATATTCTGCCACAAATGGCAATGAAAATGAGATGACTGATAACGACAAATAAAATGCTTGCATGACCCTCTGTTGCTATTAAATGTAAGAATATTGTTAAGAGCGAACTTATCCTGAAGAAAGACCTTCAATCGCCACCTGGCTATTTGCCGAAGAAAAGAGGGAAAGAGACAGAGAGAGAGAGAGAAATGTTGAACGTGGAGGAAGGCGCGTTGAGGCCTATAGCAGCGTGGTGCGAAGCGGAGGGGGCGTTGCCGTCGTATCTGTTGACATCGGACAGCGTGAAACGCACCGCCGACGGCGCGCGTGGGCCTAGTGCCGCGTTGCGTATTGATCACGGCCACCGCGGCGGCGCCAGCGAGCGCGCGCGCGTGTTGGACGTCCGCATCCGGGCCGNNNCTGGCTGGCTGGCTGGCTGGCTGGGCCGCTTCCTGAAACAAAGACCCGGCGCACCGCCACCCCGGGAAGGAGTTGCCCCGACTTGGCCCTCCCCTGCTGGTTCCCCTGGCATTCCCGGTTCTTTGGCTCTTCGCCCTTTCTCCTCGGCTCTTCCCCTTCCTGCTCGCGACGCTTCGTTATTTCTTCGTCTTCCTTCGCTTCCCTATTTCCTTGAATCGCAGATGAAATACTATCTTTGCTTTATAGTTTAACGCGTGATAATTTTATTTTGAACACGGGTGTGTACTTTTATGTGCAATCTGTCAGAGAAGAAATTGCAGTCGTGTGGTTGGTGAATGTCGTCTGTCATTAGACTCATTACCTTCAACATTTATCTCATTTAACAATAACTCACACTCCTGACAGCTCTTCGGTGACGTAATATGCTTATTTTTAAATAATAGTGTCACCACTTTAAATGAATGTTCGTAAACACTTATTAGTGTGAACGTTCTTCATCTAGTCATGTACCATTATGTTAGCTCTAGTTCACCGTGTCACTGCATGAGCCAACAAAAGGTAACTTATAATACAGAGTTTCAACATGCATATATAGCTTGATTTATATACGTTTGGATCTGCCATTAAAAGGTATACGTGTCTGAAGATATAAAGAGACAGAGCTCAGTATTATAGACATTTTTATTATATTCAGTATATTATAGACAAAGAAAAAAGTGTAGTACAATCTATGACTATAAATTGAATCTTTTCTCCCATTACGAATTGCACGATAAAAATCTTGTCCTTCATGTGTTATCGTAACTGTAGTGGGTAAAAGCAAGTCCAACGCAGAAATCCAATGGTTACTATTCCACTTCACGTATTGCAAATAACTTTCGCCTGAAATGCATAAACTAGGTTTATCATGGTATCATTTCTCTTTTGAATTTAAATAAATATCAATAACTTAAAACAGTCAACAGGATGCTCCATACTGCCTGTAAAACTTAATAAATATATGGGAAAATTAGTGTGTGCACTAGTATTTGTGTATAGTCTGGCAATGAAGCCCAAGGAGAACAGAGCTAATTTTACGCCATGTGCTGTAAGAAGAATGAGGAAGTGAAGGTCGCGCCAAGCTGAGTATTTGTTTGTTTGCTATTCTCTTAAAATGCCTACATGGCTGATTAAATGCTCAATGAATGCCAACTACAATATATCCGAGGAGGTCAGTTTATGGTTTTTGTAACCAGAAGTCAGAATTCGTCACTATATCACAACTTATCCTATCCTATTGAAAAATTATTAGAAGAATAGTATTTCTAAACTTTGATTGGTGCGGCACAGGTTTTCAAAATCCAAATGAGAAAAACAAGAGTCAGTTTTACAGAACGTAAGCAAGCAAATAAAATTTCGCGTTTCGAAAGCAAATAATAAATAAATAAAATAATAAATTAAGCGTTTCGAAAGCAAATAAAATATTGGTTCATTAAATGGTTATTGAAATAATCTCGAGTGGTTGAACTGATGTTCAATGATTGCAAGGTCTTTTTGAAAACGTTTAAGTGATTTCATTAGTTTCATTACAGTGCATTTTGTATTGACGCATCTGTTGGTGTTTTTAAATGTACTTTTGTTGTAAACTTGAGGGTTTAAATAATTTTTAAATGTACATCGCTCCCGACATGACGTTGTGGGGAGAGTCAAGTTGATGGTGAGTTTGAGAAACGCCGTGGATGGGCGGAGCGGAGCGGAGCGTGGGAGTGGGAGTGGGAATGGGGAGGAAGGGCGCCTGCCACCCGGCGCTTGGCAATCCGACGGCTCGGTGAGCAGCTGTGCGCTCAGTCTCTTCTCTCCGAGTTCCTCTACAAACGCCGTCGCCTTGATGCGCGTGTTCAACAGCGTAACCATGTGGTGTAAGGCGAGGATAGGATAAGGAAGAGGAAGGAAAGACCGCGCGCGGTCCGTGACCCGCTTGTTAGGGTACTGCGCCGGCATTCGCTTGGTGATGATCGGAGAAACCACGGAAAACTACCGATCGGAGCAGCCCGCTTCTAGAATTCTTTTCCAGACAAGCGTCGAAAATCTTGCCACTGTCGAAACTCGAGTCTAGAATCTAGAACCTCCCGGTCAGAGGCACTGCAATGACATCAGTTCATGCACTGAGCCACCTCTCCCTGTTTATGACAAAATCATGTTGTTGTTGTTTTTTGCATTTTTCGTCGATTTCTATTAATACGTTTTTTTTAACCTTTTCCCGTCATTTTGAAAGCATTTTTTCTTCTGATTTACCCTTTAATGGTACTTGCTGCAAATAATATTACCGGGATGCAAAAAATGTTCTTCATATAATTACTCAGTAGCCTATTCGATTTCTTCGCTCAGCAATTGTTATGTCAGCCGAATATGTAATCTAAGATTCCTATGGCGCCATTGTTCGGGAGATTTCGGGATGACTTAAAGACAGATTTCCTGTTAAAGAACAGTCCAAACCAAAAATTGGCAAGCAGAGTTCACTTGAACAAAAGGAAGAAGCCTCTATTATTTCAGTAACATATCCAACAGCTTGGGTTGCTCATCTCAACTGGTTTTGATCAATTTTTTACATTTTTCTGTGCTTTTAGGTCATTTTAAATACATTTCAAAAGCATTTTATTAATCATTTTTACTTACATACTTACGTAGTATTGAAAACGAAGCGCCTGTGGTGCATATCTGGGTTTATATTGATAAACAGGAACAGTGGTCATTTCTAACATTTACAGGTAAAACAAACATAGGTTTATCTATTACTGTACTTGCAGCACATTATACAAAAAAAAGAATAATAATTTTGACATAAGCTTGCCTTGATTTCTATTTCTGAATACATAATTTCTGAATAACATAATCATGCGATCAAAACTTCTTAAATAAAATAAATGTATTTGTTACTTCTATGTTATATCTATTTCCTTAGGTCTATTTCCTTTCATAATAATGTTATTTACATCATACGATTAACACGACCGACAAAAATCACATAAATCCTATGAATTCCCAACGGATTTTAATTTTGGGAATTGACGCGTCAAACGAAGCGTGGGAAATTCGAATTTACAATATCGATTTTTTTCTAATTTTTGAAAACGCAGAAAATGGGCCGAAAATGGGTCAAGCATCATTTTATTTACCGTTCTTTGCTACATACTTGGAAAAAATTAAAAGAAAACATTTGGAACCGTTTTTGAGAAAATAATTGCTTAAAATTTAAAAATTGCCTTTTATGTACCTCACGATATTATGCCAAAATACACATTTTTCCGAAAAATTGGACATGATCTTGCAAATCTGATTCTGATGAACACATTTCTTTAAAGGGAAAAAAACCTCGTAATTGTAGTTGTAGGAAGACGCCGAGAAAAATGTGAACTTTTGTTATATTCCAAAAATCAGAGATTTCAAAGAAAATAAGATTTACACAATTCTCTGAAGTGTCCTTTACGCTGTCCGTCGATAAAATTCAATAAAAAAAATAGTGCAATTTTTAAAAAAAAATTGAACACGCCTCAAGAGCTTTATATATCTGTTTCAAAAACAAGGGACTGCGACATCAGTCAGATCAATTAGGGGATATCAATTTTGGTAAAAATCATGTTTACGGTTTAGCTGCAAGCTAAAGTTGTTGACAGATGGACAGACAGGCGGATGTACGGACAGACGTACAAACGTTTTGCCGTCAATCGAATTTTCGGTATCAGGACCCATAAAATGAGGCTCCGCACTATACGAGTATAATGCATTAGAGGGAATAACTTACTATATGCAGAAACAAGATTTATCCACATTTTCTTTACCAGGGCCCGGCAATGAAAGTTTTTAATTAAAATATTCGTTTTTACCCACAGCAATACAATGCTTTTTTTCTTTAGTGCGTAGTCAGTGGCAAAAAAGTAACTAGTGGTGCTACAGAATGGCTCTGACTTTCCCGTTTTAGTTTTCTATTTTCCTTGGTCGCGGCAAGCTATTCGGACTTGCCGCTTACTCTTGCCAGCTGCCATCTACCAAAGTATATTTTTTTGGAAATTCCTCAATTTCCTTCTTCCACCACATGTTAGAGGATTTTTTAAATCGTAATTTAGCAACTGGATTTACCCTCTTTTTCGTTATCAGAGCCCAGCAAAGACTTTTCTGCTGAAAATCCGCGTTTTTTTACAGTATTACATAGCTTTCTCTATACTACGTAATTACTCCGAATATACGTGTGTATACGTGAATAAATATAGGATATTTCTTGAGGAAATATTTTTTCAACTTGTCAGAAAAAATTCAACAAGACGTACTATATTCTTCACTAAGATTAATATTTACTTCAATTCTTTCTCTCGCGAAGCAGGGTATATTATATTTTGTTTGCCCAAAATATATCTGTTCATTCCAAGCAAGCTCCCCTTGAATTTTATCAAGAAAGGTTTATAAAGGAAATGAAATGTTAATTTTAATTGCATATTAAAGGTCATATTTCAGAATTTTTGAGGGCATACAAATCGTCTCCCTACTTATTAGTGAACTTGTCAGCCTCATTGATAATGGCGACTGATTTGATAATTGTGATTTTTCTCGTCGAAGACAAAGACAAGTTTCGCTTGTGAACACAGTCATTAGTGTATCTGAGTGTATTGGCCTATATGCAGAATAGATACACTACAGTCTCAGAAAGCGCAATTCATATAGGTTCTATAAATACGGGATTCCCAACCTTGTTCTTTCATTGATCCCTTTTAAGAGAATGTTTGCTTCATAGACCCTCTCAACTTTTCTCTATAATATCTGCATTTATTATCAATACAGAAAGAACTGCACATATATTTCTTAAATACAATTGCGCACCCCAATATTCTCGTAAATATCTCAATTTTTCAATTATCAAACACGTTTGAGTAACAGAGTTTAAAATATTCATTGAAATGCAATGGTTACGAAATGTTGAGAGTTTTTTAAGAACTGGCCATTTCATTTCTCCAGTGTGTATTGCGGAGAGTTCTTTCTTGCTCGATTAACTTCATCCACGCATAGTAACATTTTCTAAGCATCCTAATTTCTTTTCTTCCTCAAGGTGAAAGAGCGATAC
>BOPP01000107.1:2791545-2810954 GCA_017312745.1 Gryllus bimaculatus
AATAACTCTCGTAGGATATACAAATAGAATGAAGGACAGGAATTCCATTGTAAAAATATTCAGTGAAATCTGATAAAACGGCCATCTCTATTAACGACCATTTTTTTCCTGGAACTGATTGATTTTTGCGTAAGAAAGGTGCAAAAATTCTCTCGTTTCAGGAGCACCTGGTCGCGGCCAGCGGTCAGGCACGTTTCGTAGATTGGCTTTCTATTAAGCGGTCGCTTGTAGCGATTTTGAATTGTAGTAGAAAAAAAAGCGTAAGGGTAGTGGGTATAGTGTTGATACAGTATCTCCCTGCGCCGGGACGCTTTGTTAGATGACTTCGAAAAGAGGCATCTACAGTCGCTCTGCTGGTAAGGATTTAATTTTTGTTGAAACTGATCTGTCGACGACCTTGTACGCGAAACCGGCCTGATGGTCATTCGCTGTTTCATGGGACAGCCTTTCTCGCAGAATTGCATATTGAAGCCTAGTTAGCTTTGGAAATCGGTTCGGCGGGCACGGAAAGTGCATTTCAAGGGTCCAGGGCGTTTGTCACTTGCCGAGAGAACTAGAAAAGTTTGAACTAAAAACCGTGCTGACATTTTTAAGAGTGGGTGCCACATTTAATAAAATTATACGAATAAAAAACACATTTATGAAGTTTTCAAGCATAGACATATACTCCTTTTAGTAAAACATTTTTTGTGAAATGTTAGTGAAATATCTGCGACCGATTTGCATACGATTTATGTCATGTAAATTATGTATTTGTATGTCATGTAAATGAAGTGTAGTGTATTTTGTTGGTAAAAATTAACACGATTTTAACGAAAATATTGTACTGTGTAGTAATTAGCACGATACACTGATCTCTTCTCTAACCCCGTAATCTTGATATAGCCAAGCGATCACTTGTATTGAAGGCCAATTGTCGGAAAAATGAGTTTACTTACGTTGTAACTATTACTGTATGCCCCGAAAGGAAGAAATTTTCACGTATTCTTATTTGAACTAACAAATAGACTAGAATTTCACGAAGTGAATTTGTTGCTTGTTTTAAAATTCTGAAATATTGAAAAAAAATCGTATTAACTAATTCTGTGAACCTAAAGCTAAGAATATCTGAGAAGGAAAATTCGGTTTCACGACTTATTCCAACCTTCTAATCGAAAATCCGCTGTGAAGTTGCGCCGACGCAACAAGGTAATAAGGGTAGGCGTGGACCCAAAAACATTTCATTTAGAAAAAATACTTGTATTACTCCTGTATATCCTATTGCAATATTCAAGTTAGTATGACATTTGCAGAATGAAATACTCGTGTCTTGGTAACATTGCTTAGTAGTATTAACTTTCCGTGCTCGTCGACAATTTCGGATACGTATTTTCCTGATTGGTACTTACAATGTGGCCATTTTTTGCGTGTCTGTCCTAAGCTGGCAAGCCAGAAGCGCTTGCATAAAATCACTTTTGATAAAATTATGGTCTTCTTAGGAACACATTCACTTGCTTCGTGTAATAAAGTCTTAAACGTGACTACTGCGGATTTTTAGGTACTAACAACAGTAAAAGTAGGTAGGCAAAGTAGACACTTAAAATTTTAAAATATACATTTTTTTATTTTTAAGCATTAAAAATATTTTAAGCCTTTTTCGTTCATAAAACTTCATCTAATGGAACAGATTTTGACGTATTGGCACGAATAATTACTTCTACCCCTTCCTTATTCATAATTCCCCAAAAGTAAGTATAACACAGAATTGGCGATATTTGTTCAACTCGTCTGCACTCTGGTGGATAAAACTGGAAACAACTTAAGCTTTATACAATCCATTTTGCGTAAATGATATTTGTACAAGAATGTTAGTTAATAGAGGCTAGATAGAGACAATTTATTTGTCAAGAATTTAGTAGCACTAAAGAATTTCCATGTAATATTTCTAATACAATAATTCCATTATGGATTGGTATCCTAAAACATTACGTTTTTAATTAAAGAAATTAAATAGACATACTTTAGGGCAAAATCTGTAGCTGCATTATAACGTTTATGTTGTTGATCCTTTATTGGGAATGTAACTCATTTGTTAAGATTCTTCAGTAAACGTTGATAAATTGCAATTGTGAAGAGTTCGGTTCATTCACTTGATAAGAGTCTACACATTTAAATATCCTATATTTTAAAGTTGCATAGAAACATTCTAACTTATAAAGGTCCTATATTCTAAAGTTGCACAAACAACATTCTAGAGACTTTGTAATACGTTGTATTTTTCGCGTATGATAAAATTTGTCTTGTACCTCTTCCTAATAATCGAATAGAGCGACCCTTCTCCTCTCCCCCAATAGGATGGAATATGGCGAAAGAATTGTACGTGAAACAAGTATGAGGGAATTATCATTAAAAGAGTGGAAAAAGTTGACAAAGTGGGAGTTGACCTCCACGTTAGGCGGCCTTGCTGCTTGCGTGTGGGGACGAAGAGGAGCGGGTGGGCGGACTGGGGGTGGGCAGTGACGGTCCGACAACGCCACTTTATCAACAAACGGGGAATAAAAAAATCAGTGGAATTATTTTCACGGCAATGAAGATTTCCGCCCGAAAAGGCGCTGTGAATTTGTTTTTGTTTACAAGCGCAATGGAGAGGCGCTGCGTTTTACGCCCGTTGCCGCAGGACATTGTTGTGACGCTCCGTTACGCGTTGCCCCTGGGATTCATACAAAGGTGCATACGCAGTAGTTATATTCTTTGGATAAGGGTTCATTAAAGAAGTAGTATATGTTATTCACTAAATCCTAGTTTCAGTCACGATGGTAATGAAGATGAATTCCAAACTTTTTACTTTGCTGGGTTGGCTGATAAGTTTCTCTTTCATGGTCGTCTGCAGCTTTGATGTCGCCAGCGACGAGATTTATGTAAAATGAACTGATAATAGATTGTACGATAATAGATTCGATTCAAAAGTCCTTTTTCGATTTTCAGAGAGAATTGAAAATGTATTTTTCATTTTATGCTCTCAACGTTGACTCTCGAAGAAGTGTACCTATGAATACAATTCGATGCAAATGTTGATCAGTCTCGCTTCTATTTTCCTGTCCTTTCCATCTGTGCTTCTGCTTATCTGGGTCGATTGAGCTGGCAGGACGGACAAAGGACATTAGGACATTCCCTGGAGTTACAGTTGTTTACACTCATTATATGAACACAAGTAGTCGATTTGGCACTTTGGCTACACCTAAGGATACTGACCTTTGTATTAAGAATTTTCGACAGAACAATTACACTTTCCGTAGCACGGTCCTGATAACGAAAAAGTGGATAAATCTTGTTTTATATGTTCAAGCTCTAACTTCCCGACATGTGTGTTGTGTTCATTAAGAATGCGTGTTTGTGTGTGTAAGTAAAGTGCGAGGATATGACAAGGAAGAGGTAAGGAAGATAGCGCTACCTCCGTGGCCCGTTTGTTAGGTTACTGCTCCGGCATTCGCTGGGTGTTGATCGGAGAAACCACGGAAAACTACTGATCAGCGCAGCCAGCTGCCAGAATTCTCCTCCAGACAGCGACTGATTTCGCCTCCTCTATCTAGTGTCGCAGATCCTACCACCGTCGCCGTTCGCTTCGGGGTCTGCTCGAATACATGCAGCCCAGAGAGTGTCTATGAAACTATCAACTAGGTAGAGGATTGCATATTTGGTTGCTCTGTGGTCTGAAGTATCACGCTTCTAGGCTGCAGATCGGAAGAGGTCCAGGCCCTAAAAGCAAACACTGCCAACAGATTGGTGCATAGGGCTCTGTTGAAGGGCGGTCGTGACGTTCGGCAGTGTTTCCTGGGTGCTAGCAGCAGCGGAACTTGCATGCAAGGGAGGCTGAGGTGGTCGCGGTGTAACCAACCACTTTCTAGTTATGATGTAAATTAACGAAATATTTTTGATCAATTATTGAGTTGCGAATTTTAATTATGATGTGGTTGTTCGAAATGTTTTCTGACTTGATTTGATTTGATTTATTTAGTCAAAAGTAACAGAAAAACTGACGTGAAGGGGAGAAGATTATCTGCGCACGTTTTCTTCAGTTACAGTATCCCTTCCCATCATTTTAACTATAAATAGTTAAAGGATGAGTAAAAGTTAAAGATAAATAATTGAAAATAAAATTTTAGTTTAGCAACATTTGAAAAGCTAGACAATTTCGTTCCCGACTTATAGAAAACATAATTGCTACGGTAAACGATTGTAGATATGAGTTTTTTGCGTTGTTAACGAAATAGTAATTCGCCCTTACCTCTACTCATACCACAACAAGCAAAAGGAGAGTTCAACAAAACATGTGAGTATTATATTCTAGTCTTTGAATATTCATTTTTTAACTTTTGCTTTTGCAGTAGATTGGATCGTCAAAATATTTCTTGCTATTCAGCTATTTCTTGGAAGGATTTTGTGCAAGAAAAAACTGTTTAAAAGTTATCAGTGTATTTCAAAATAATTATAACAATAAATCATTTTTACATTTCAAAATGGAATTTCTATTTTTTTTTATAATGTAGGTGGATATCGCTTTTCTGAAGCTAAGAGACATGTCTCCCTTACTACCGTTCGCGATATTGTAGTTTATTTTATTATAACAACAATAGTCTTTATCTTCAATTTTTCAATTAAGAGACTCATACAGGAAAACTATGTATGTGAATAACTCAATTTTTATTGATACAGGATTATCTTGTAATTTCTGTGTGGTAGATGATTGTGAGTCATTAAAGGGCAAAAACACTTAATCCTATTTTTGGAAATGTACTCTATGAAATAAACACTGTATTGGTGTATACGTTTTATTTAAATATTTGGTTAATTTCCCGCTTCAGTAAGTTGTTTTTGTTAATTTGTGAAATGTAGTTAACGAGCAGTAAAACAAAAAACTGTATCTTATAAATAACATTGCAATATCATAGGGGTCATGTTACATGAATGGAAAAGCGCCTAACGTATAGCATCTATTGTGATGTACCCCAACCCACTTATAATGGCGGTCGGAAGCTAATTTGAAAGCGTGGGGTGATGGTTTATCTTGAATTTACGAGGACTCATGTAAAAGCTTGACTTTTATTCTCTCCAATTTTTCATGTATTAATTCAAATTCAATAAAAACAAATAATCTTTAATTATGTGTGGAGTTTTGCTTGATTTCATCACAGTGTCCACCTTGGATGGCTTTCTTTACTTAGACTAAAGAATATTGGAAGAAATTAACTTTGGTGCCGTTACGTGCTTCAAAATGTCCTTATTCAGTCATTCATTAATGTCCTTAATAGTTTTTATTTATATAATTCAAACATGAGGCATATAAAGCATTTGAAGCAGCGTTTAGGCGACCTACTTTTCATTGTTTGTAAATTACTGAACATGTAATTAGTGCCTTTCGGATGTATCGTGCTATTAATGCAGAATGGATCGATCAAGTGTAATTCATGAAGTTATCAGGAAATTGTTTACATAAATAATTTTTATTTGCATCTGGAGAGCGTTTTTTAAAAATATATTCTACTACTCAGTTGGTACATTAAGTTACGATAATATTTGATATTTAGTAGCTATGTAGCTCTGTTGCGCAGTCAGTTTGGCGCCCTTCGTATTTGTCATAAACGCCTGTTTTAGTCCGCGTAGTGTTTACGACAATGAGACGATGTACCGTGAGTGCAGATCTTGCGTGTTTTAAGCGTTTGCCAGTATTTTTCAAGATCGAAAAAGATGTGATATTAGGTTTCAACCTGAAAGAATTGAAATGAAAAGTTTCCGTTTTCTTATGCAGTGATATGCGTTTGGCTTATTCAGGGGGCTGTCTGAAAGAAAGATCGTTTGTTGAGTTTCATTGGGCGTAGATTAGGTTAAGTTTGATGGGTTACACTAGATGTAAGTGAACCCCGTTTGTCACTTCAAACAGTAATTACGTCCTATAAACATTGTTAGTTTCGGAGCTCCTCTCGGGAACCTGTCTTCATCTCCGCCGTTCACATTTCTTTCTTTTCAGTATATCCGAAATACGTAGGTTTACTGAAATATGACGCGTAAAAATTCTGGTAATAATAGGCTTCTACCTTGAAATCTTAAAAACGTTTGGACTAACTTGGATTTCTTTTTTGGACATGCGTGTCCTCAGTTTCATATATTGAACGTACATGTAAGTTTCTTAATGAACAAAAATATCGTTTTCAGTGCATTCCATTTGGAATACTGAGGTAAAATTATTATGAGAGCAAAAGCCAGTAAGAATTGGGAAAAAGCAAAGAAAAAAACAGTATTAATTGTCAAAAAATAAATTAAGTTCTCAAAAGACGAAAGGGCTTTTCGATTTGCTGAGTTACAGCTCGGTTCAACTTGGTTCATGATCCAAGACAAGTTCCCGTTTGCGAGAGCGACAAGACTATACCATATTAAATAAATTACAAGTCTTACCAGACACGTAAATACAGATAATTTGTTGTTGTTGTTGTTGTTGTTGTTGTTATATCTGCCGTGTTGTAAAGCAAATAGTAATTTAAATATGTTTGGTTTCTTATGTAATGTAAATGGTGTTAAGCACTGCCTGCCCTTTTATCGTGTATTGTTATTGTATATTGCGCTGAAGCAGGCCAAATAAATGGCCGAAACGTTGGCATTGTAAAAAAATGATTTTTATTGACCTACCCTCACGATACTCTACATTACATTTACAACCCGAGCTTTAAATAACTATTTAATATAACTTATATATTGTCATATCCGCGTTCCAATGTTTTAAAATTATTCACACTCACTAAATTTACGTCAAATTTCCCTCGGAATATTTGGTATATCTCAATACACACACTATTACATCTACTGTGTGCACAATACAGTCAAATCCTGTTTTAATGAACGTCCGGGACTAACATATTTGGTTCACTCTATCCGATTATGTCGAAATTAATTTGAATTTCTACATAATGATTGATTTTATTAATATACAGGTAAAGCAAAATACATTAATATTGCAACTGAAAATTTCAATATCTTTATTTTTCCTTAAAAATACTTATTTTAAATTGCGTGCTTCGTTATTTTCATTAGTATTTTTTATAGATCCTTGTCTAGAATTCGTGCTCTCTCTATACTTGATTCTGAATTGTTCACTGACCGTAAGTATCGTCATGCAGTCTTGACAACCTTCAAAACCCCTTCCACTGTTGGAACACCGCCCCACTCTCCGAAAGCCCTTTCACGTGCCTAATAGCACACGACATCTTTTCGGTAGAAGGCTGGCGCCTGACGCTAATGACACTCGCGGTGCGAGGGGATGGGAGGTTTCGTCAGGTTGCGGGGGTGTGGAAGTCGTGCGCCGACTGCTGCCTACGTAGGACACAACGTGCGGATTATAACACCAAGCTTGAAACTGAAGCAAGCAATCGCCCGCCGCCGCCGCCGCCGCCTATTGTAGCCCCTCGTAGGAAACGGGCTTCGCCGTAAGGTCAACTATAAGGACCCCTTTCCCGGTGCGCTACGTACCCCGCAGGGGAGACGTCTTTGATTACGACCTTTGGTCGAAGATGTTTTTTTCTAAGCCGCCTGGTATTGGAATTTGTGTCATTGAGGTGATTAATTTCCAGGACATTGTATTTCCTACGTTCACTATAGCCAAGGTTCAGGTTCACTATAACCGAAACTTCTCTTGCTTATCTGCCATGTAAAGTGAAACGGAAACTGTGACTTAAGTTCATTATAACCGAGGGTTCACTATATCCGAGTTCACTATATCCGGTGACGACTATATATTACATTATACGTATGCATTTTGTATTTGTGGTACCGTTTGTATTTCTATTTTGAAATTCTCTCAGAAGTTTAAAATTTAAGGCATAATCTTTGTGCTCCAGAAAATTTGATATATTTGGAACCTATGTAGTTTTTCCTGTAGGTAAGTTGAATAAGAAGTGTGTTCTTTCGATTAGCTTTAAAATTTAGCCAAGAATCTTTGTAAACAGCTGTTCCTTCATTGGGTGTCAATGTGAAAATTGCTATTAAAAAAGGTAACCAATGAGCACTGATCTCCCTGGGGTTGATATCTTTAAATATGGGAGAGAATAATAATCATTGTTGCAGCAAAAACGCAGGGAGTGTTCTTTCACCCAAGACGACAAATTTTGATTGAAAGGTAAACCTTTTAATGTCAATGTCGCATTTTATTTTTCTATTCATTTTCTTGTGAAGCTTTCAAAAGCTAATATTTAATAAGGTAAAATAATATGAACAAACGTATCAAAATAATTGCAAAGGTTTTAGGAATGTCCCAACAGTGACGTATAACAAGCTGTACTAATATGCCTCATTATTTTATAAGAATTCGTATTATATTAGTTAACAATATATTATATTGAGTAGTATTTGAAGACAATGTACAAAGTCTGAACGACAAATTTGGTCGGGAAATGCACAATTCTGCTCCCACAAGGAGCTGCCCACATCGTGCACCGGTCACTTCCAGCCTGTTGCTCCTTTATGAAAACGCGGTGAAAGTGAACGTGACCTTGTATCTTGAGAAGAGCGAGGCTGGCGCGGGGGTGGAGGAGGAGGTGGAGGGGGGGGCATAGTTTTCCGTCTGTCCGCCACGCCGCGCCGGCTGCGCGTTTTTCTGGGCTCTCTTCCGCCAGCCGCACTGTGGATGTCACTTGCTGTAGTTCGGGACAAACTTGACTGGCTAAAGCCACGCTGAATATAGGGATGCGAAAGTGTACGAATATTCTTTAGCAGCGGTTGTGAATCGACGTATTCACAGTTGATATTCAGATCCAGCATATATTTTTCTCTCAAGGTATTCCTTCTTTCGCGTGCTCATATCTGAAGCGTCTGCTTCGTGAGTTCCAGCGTTCTATTTGGAAAGTATGTCAATTGGGTAGTAGAGCCTCGTACCGGCTTTTCAGAGGTCGAAACATAGGTGATATCTATCTTAGAGAATCTCATGTATTCAATTTTGAATTGCTTTGAGAAACGAAAAAACTCTATTTCGTAGCACTTCCTGCATACGGAAGCAGACAGTGTCTTCGAACATTTTCCTCGAATAAAATATCTATGATTAGTGTTCTTGAAGAGCGTATTGCGCTTATCTTTGTGAACCGAATCATTGAGATGCTATGTTTATTATAAATAGAAAGAAATGTTACCTTCCACGCTAGGCGAAAATTGATAATGGTGTTTGAGACTATGACACATTTATAGTTGTTGCGGATGACCGTTTATCGTGTTAAAGTGGGAATTAGTCGAAATAGCACTGAAACCCATTTCCACCCTCTTCCTACCTACACCTATAACACAGTTTGGGGTCTGTGGTTGAGGGGGTTGCGGTGTAGTTAGCTTTTCCGTCATCGTCATAATTGACATCTTCGCAGGAAAACGTAAGATGTCACGTCTTCGCGTTAAATTACCCTTCAGTTGACCTCCTTGATGTGAAGGCTGTTGTAAGAGGCAGCAGGTGTTGGAGTGAGTGTGGCGGCGATGCGATTGCAGGCGCGGAAGGGCCCGGGTGCGCGGCCCACTGTCCCAGCCGCCCAGCCGCCCGGTCGCCCGGCCGCCTGCCCGCGCGTCCGCCACGGCGCTGCCGGCGCGACCAGCAGAGCGTGACGGCGGCGACGGCGGCGGCCGCGAGCGCTGCTGCATTCCATGGCCGTCACGTGGCGCCGCCGCGCCGGCCGCTTCCAGCTCCCGCCTCCTCCTCCTCCTGCTCCTCCCGGGCCCTCCCCTCGGGCTGCGCCCCGGCGCTGCTTCGCCGGGCCCAGGTGGGCCACGCAGATCGGGTGCCGCACTGGCTGACACCCTTGACGGTACGCCCTTCACTAACCGGCAATCCTCCAAAAGCAACTGACACATATTCCTCTTCGGCAGGCACATTTCGTGATTAATGGGCTGTAGTGCAACGGATCTACTCTTCTACGTAAATCGGAAAATTCGAACATCTTGCATTAGAACTGTTGCTGGTACAAACCTCCGAAAGTGAAAATTAGAAAACATCAAGTTGATTTGAAGTTCTTGCGGCAATGTATCAGCTTCAATTTAAAAAAATACGAACGAAATATATGCGTCCATAAAATTGTTGAATCCTCGAATTCAAGCAATCCTCATTGATATCCCAACAATATACAAAAATTAGAGGAACTGAGTGAATGTCATGCAGGCATTGAATATCACTTCAATTTGTACGGTCTCCGTCAAGGAACCTGCACGGAAGCTACAAATACATTTATTTTTCTTCCTAGTGAAGTTATAAAGTTCGAAAAATATATAAATGTCAACAAAGTCATGAAATTTACAAAGAACGTTCATAATTTCTAAGTACATTATTTTGTTTCCATTGTGCGTAATTTGTTTTGGACAAATGAATTTGAACTCCCGACAAAAGAATTTTGAGACCTCGATAGAGAGTAAGCACTAATGAATTCTTACGAAAGAGGTATTTTCATGAAGTGTTAAGATTTCTTCCAGAAGTGAATCAATATTACCTAGAATTTTGATTTAGCCATTATATTCCATTATTTCCGTCATTTATTGGTTAGTACTTGTCTTTACCTTAGAGTCATACATAATTTGGTGTTCAGGAAGTCGTTAAGTAGCTTACCCTCAGCAACAAGGTTGAGCGTTTTCGCAGAAAGTTTCTTTGGGGTTGTCGGGTTGTGCAATTGAAGTGTTAATGCACAGCGTATCAGTGGGCAAAATCCATTTCACTTTTATCAGAAAAGGGGAGGTAAAGCCAAAGGCAACAGCCTTCTATCGCTGGTTTCCCGGGATAGATCCCCCAGCATTCTATGTGAAATTTGTGATGGACCAAGTTAGCTACCGGCAGGGGTTGCTGTAGGGGTGTTTTTTTTTTTTTAGTTTCTCTCGCTCCACCCTTCTCCATTATCACTATCCTTTACTCGTACAATCATGTCCTCTACTAATTCATCCACTCATCACCACACGAGAGGTAGAAGGACCCCCTAATAGTTAATTTTTAAGGTATTAAAATACTATAAATAACGATTCACTTTCACGAAATTATATTTGTGAAGGGTGATTTTTGTACCTTTGAAATAGTAAATAAATAATAAAGTTTTTTAGAGCAATTTGAAAGCTGACAACGTGACCAAATGAGGCGAAATAAAATGTCATATCCTTCTGTTTCTCTGAACTAAGTGTCCCTATCGTGCAAGAAATCGGAAACATCATAGACTTTTGAGCGTAATAAGATGTGAAGAGCCCCCCAGAGGCAAACGCAACCTGCGTGACGGGCGTGTCTCTCGTACGACGGGGTGCCTATCGTGCGCCTGTGCCGCGAATACCAATCGCGGTCTACATTAATTGGTCCAGACGTTGCAGTTTACTGTATCGTTTATCTCCGCACAGTTAATTAAATACTTTGTAGGAAGATTTTGAAAACAAAATTTACAATATTTCTACCATACTAGGTGATTGGCCTGGTGATCATAACATCTTAGATACTAAGTTCCTGGAATCCGGGTTGCAAAGAAATGTAACACTGCTCTTCTATGACCTCCGTATCTTCGCCATGAATAGACACACACTTACCTCCTTCTCGGATTCAAGTAATTGTAGGATTCAAAAAAGGAAATAGGATTGAAGTAGAAATAATTACCACCATGCGTTTACTTGAATATTTCATTGAGTCCATGCGCAACTCGATCGAAATCTGACAAACACTTCCGGACACCATTGTCTTATCGTACTTCATTTATCCCAGCAAAAAATACACTTTTGAAGGACTTAGGTGGCTCAGGGCATCTACTTTGGTCACTACAGTGCCCATGTCGTGGAGGTTCTAGGGTTAGAGTTGCGACGTGGCAGGATTTTCGACACCATCTAGATTGTTCGGTCGAATTCAGCGACTGTCTGGAGGAGAATTCTAGTGGTCGGCTGGTCCGATCAGTAGTTTTCCATGGATTCTCCGATTAACATCGAGCGAATGTCGGAGCAGTACCTTAAAAAAAGGACCATGGGCCGCGCCCGATCTTTCCTTTCTCATCGTCGTCCTCACTTACATGCACTCTACTAGGGTTCACTATTTCGATTGAACACCACGCGCGTCTGGAGATCAGTCGGGAACTTAGAGCTTTTGGGGCGGTTCCCCGCAGGTGGGAGATACCTGGTTGGGGAAAATCTCGCAAGCTGACGTGTAGTTCGGCGCCGGACCTCGCCACCCAGCAGGGGAAGATCACTGCTCCTCCTCTTAATAAGAAAATGCATTACATCTCCGGGATTAATCCCCATGCCCGGAAATACGAAATAATTAGTCAAACAATCAATCATACTCTTCTGTGTATGGGGTGGAGAATTCGGTACCTGTTAAAGAAATCGCACCCTCTCGTGCTCTCTCGCCCTCTCGCTAGTACAGAGAAAGTTTCGTTCTGCTGCTGCCAATTACGGCAAGTTTTCTTCAGAAAAGGTCGTATTATAAGTTCCCGATACCGAAAATGTGGATAATTTTTGTCCGATTTCGTATTAGTAAATAACTTATTGTAGCACTGTCTTTGTCAGTATCTGCGTTTTGTGAATCCTCGGTACCGTAAAATTAGTGTACGGCAAAATATTTGCTTGTCCGTCCGTCTACCTATCCATCCATCTGTCTGTCCGTCAGTCTGAGCAACGTTAGCGGTTAAACCAGGTAGGATTTTCACCAAAATTGATATTCCACGATAGGTGTGGCCGATGCCACGGCTCCTTCAATTTGAAACGTTTGAAACAGTTCTTTCCACAGGCATAGCCTGTGAGTGAAAGGGACGAGGGTCCCTATAAACAATATTATTTGAAGTGGTACTTAATTTTCTGTAAATAAGTGCCACATATCGATCGTATCACATGCCAAAGGAGTATTACGATTAGATCCGAGAGGGCTACATTCCATGAATGGCTTCCGAAATCTCTGCCTCTGACACATCGGTGTATGTTTCTTCAGAAATATTTCGCCGTGCTTAGTTCGAACGTGCCACTCGTCTTATTAAAGTGTGGAATTGTCTGAACCTCCCACTCACATGTGAATTCGGCAAGTGGGATA
The DNA here is from genome assembly GCA_017312745.1 of Gryllus bimaculatus. NCBI lineage: Eukaryota > Metazoa > Arthropoda > Insecta > Orthoptera > Gryllidae > Gryllus > Gryllus bimaculatus. Next base: position 2,804,576 of record BOPP01000107.1, read on the forward strand.
TTAACTAAAATAACCGTGTCGATCGTTTTAGCAGCAAACCGCACTTCCACCTCACGCACTACTATTCTTGGTGATAAGTCGCGAGAAAAATGCGACATGGCTACGTAGTTAACTTCTATGGTTTCTCGAATGATTAACTGGAAGAGAAGTACTTTTGGGGATATCTCTTTGTTCACTGGTTTCTGTCTACTCAAAACTTCTTTATGGAATTCGATAGTTGATTGATTTCTTATTGGTTTAGGGAATTGATTCGTAATAGTTTATGAAATTTGGTTGCTAATGTTCTTTTGCCATGTCACATCAACTAAAAAATATTGACATTTTTGTCAAAAGTGGCTCATTGTTTTCAATTTGTAATGACTCTAATGATTGAAGTCGCAAAGCAGAGAATTTATTGTCACTTTCATTCATTGACCTCAACTCATCGTGACATCTGGTAATTATTACAGATGCAGTAATGCGATCAGTATTCTAGGCTCTTAACACACAACTTTTACAGTAACGAACTCATTCGTGAATAAACTATGGAAGGGTAGTGTGACAGAAGGGGGAAATTTATTTTCCAAGATGTGAAATTGTACCTGAAAAAATTGTTTCAAGATAACAATGTACGAATAAACACAAACGACGAGATTCTGCGGGATGGGTAGAGACTTTTATGACCGATCCAGATACTGAGTGGTGATATCAAAAAGAGCTATACCTTGAAAGACGTATCAGATGAACCAAAAGTGTTGCATTTTATTGATTATAGTATAAGAATCCAGATTTTAAGGGCCTAGAATGCAGTTCTGTATTTTTGTCTGAAATTTGTTCTTCACAGCCGCTAGGGAGGGGTCAGCTGTAGCACGCTTACTGGGTTTTTGACAATGGCATTTTGTAAATGGTAGAAAACCATATTTTTTGAGCTTATTAAAAGTAATAGTGACTTTAAGGAATCCTCAAAAAGTGGAACACAATTTCCTCCGGAGATGCTTCGGCCGCGAGCGTTTGTCCGGCTTGTGTCCCTCGGGATGGGCACCTGAGGGACGAGCGGCACTTGCGGCCCACCGCCGCTTCGCCTGCGACCGGCCTCGATTCGGCGCGTCCGCTTCAGCTAGCTTTAACTCCCTTCCCCGGGTGTGCGCAGGCGTGTGCGCTGAGGGCAGGGCAGGAGCAGCGGCTCGTCTGTGTACGCTCGCGATATGGAAGGCGCCGAGTCTGAGTAAACAGCCAACTCTACCACATTGTATTTACATGCGCATACCACACATGTGGAGAGACCAGTTAGGATTTTAGGGCAGGTTTCGGCTGGCACGGAGTGCCACTAGGAGAGCTATCTGGAGGGGGAGCTCGCGCAAGATGACGTGTTCGTCGGCGCTGGATTTGCGTTCCAGTGCGGGGGGGGGGGGAAAATTTTTTCGCGACTCTATGTGCAAATGGAAGCGTCGAAATGATAGTTCTTCTCTTCGTCTTCTGACAATAATGAAGAAACGCTTCTTCCACAGAAATAAAAGATTATCCAACCGCACGACCTACTCGTTAGTAATAAAAACTATTGCTCCAGATAAACATCACAGCTCTCAAGAAAGAAACGTATAACAGGCAAAAGGAATTCTTTTGGAATGTAGGAACTTATAAAATGTCATTTCTGACTTTTGTACAGGGGCAAGGGTACGTCGCCTTTTTATTTTCTGAAGAACTAAACAAGCAACATTTACAAACACGAAAGATGAAAAAATGCAATACTTCATTGAAAAACACTACTTTACTTTTCAACATATCAAAAATTTGAAAATCGGCTCTTAAACTTTAACATAAACCGTAAAAAGTAAAGAGACAAAAATACCGGATACTGATTTGTCTCAAATGTTTTGACAATGAGGCGTCCCGCTTCCATCCCATTTCTTAACCCTAGCATTTCCGCTACAGCCTGCTGCCGGAGATGGTGGGATAACAGCGGGCAGTGTTCCCCCGCTGGCGCGACGCTTTCTGAAGAGCGTGGTGCAGGAGCGCCACCGGTTCACCTTGCACTTGCACTCGCGGCAAGTGCGGCAACGACAGCTCGGCGCGCGCTGCATGCGCGCGCCTCGCGCGCGCGCCGCCGCGCCCACCCGGGAGGGAAAGCGAAGGCGCTCTCACTCGCCCGCTCCTCATCGACGCGAAGCATGGTACCCTTCGAGTCGCATTTGGAGATTATGTTCGCTTTTTACACAGGACAATCATAGTTCACAAAATACCCCAGACGCCCTACTTACTTACGTCTTACACTTCCTCTACTTCTACATATTCCCTCTCTTCCTCTATCTCTTACCAATTGCCCACCTTCGTCTCCCCTTCCTTATTATTGCTCACTCCCTTCAGCAAACTGGAACACTTAAAAATCCCAACTCTAATCTTCGGCATTTTATCACATATCCCTCTCTTCTCGAAAAAAAAGCATTTGAAACATCATTCGGATTCATTAGTAAACGAGTTAAAGCTGCGTTTCTTGATACGAATCCTCTTATTGTCCTGAAGACGGAATTGCGGCAATATGTTTAATCAATTGGATGTTGAAGGATTGCAAATCCAAACGATTATTTGGGCCTTCTGGAGAAACAATTATGAAAAGCTGCGTTCCCTCTTCGCTTTAACTTGTCCGATTTCACATTTTTGACTACGAAATGGGAATAAATCCCTGCTACGATGATGACGAAATATTAGTAACGAGTTAAGTAAGATTTTCGTACAAATGCAATTGCATGCAGGAATATCTAGACAAAAAATTATATGACTCGATATTACCAAAGCGGTTATTCAATTTCTTTACCGTCAATAACTGCAGCAGAGTCCAAAACACGAATTACTAGGCGAGTGATTCTAACCCGCTAGCGAGCTGGTCGCGAATTCCCTTCCATTCACTGGGCCCCGAAGCTTCCCCAGCCCCATAGCCTTCTGCCCGCGCACCAGGCGCAAGAGCAACTAGCCCTGCTTCGATCTTCGGCCCCAAACAAATCCAACATTACCGACAAAACAAATTCACACTAACAACAACAACAACAACAACAAAGCTCCGTGGTTCGTGTCCCAATTACAGTTGCGATCAACAATTCAATGTCTCTGCCTAATAAAAGCATCAATCAACCGAAAATCCTACTCCCATTTAACTCGCTCAATCCATATCCCCCGACCAAGAATTTAAAAACAGTTTCCATATACGATTTTTGAATACCAGTTTGCAGATAAGTAAGAGCTCTATGAGCTTTCCTAAGCATTATATTAGAAATAGTATAAGTTATGTTATAGAATACACCATTAAAAACTAAACCATACAAAATGCACTATAACAATGGTATGTAACGGATCTATGCATTCTGATCGTATCCCATAAATTAAAAAAAATTGAAAACTCCCTAGCCCCCAGCGCCTCTTGTCGCCCAACATTTTCACAGTACCAATTTTATGTACACAAAATGGACACATAATAAATGACCTTTCGAGTATACTGAAGCAAAAACGGGCATGGGAAACCTACACAATGATTCATTGTTTCAATGGCAAGTACAGTGACTTAATTCTTTTGATCGAAAGTGTTTAAGAAACCGAAGCAACGAAATATGCAGGTTATTCTCCCAGAAATGCTAGAAAAATGTTAAAAAATTTAAATTCGATCACCCACAGAAAAGAAAATCCGGAATTTTGCCTGCGCTCATTTAAATAGGTTTCGTTTTTAAAAATGGATGAAGAACTAAGTACAATCAAAGCGAATCTGTCTTTTAAACTTCGGAACATGACAACGAGCCAGATACTGGATATTAGCAAACGGAATCGACGAGATTTACTTTCGATTATGATGAGCGGATCTGCCACACGCAGCGGCCGTAAAACCAAGCGACCCTGACGTAGCGACGCGACGGGCGAGTGGGCGGTGCTTCTTGCGAGTGAAGGAGGAGGGTGGAAGTCAGGGGGGTGGGAGGGGGGGTGCGGGGAGGCGCGGGCCGGCGCCGGCCGCCGTTCAAATAGTGGCTTTTTGCCGGCGCAGCCCCTTCCTCGCCCGGATCCGCTTAATTGCGGGACTCGCGCTTCCCCCCCCCCCGCCTCCTTCTCGCTTCCTTACTCGCCCCGCTGGCCCGCTCGACAGCTGCTTTTCGTCAAGAAGCTATAGAAAACGCCTTTTCGCGACGGTTTGAACACACAATACTCTGCAGTTACGACAGGTGTACCCATCATGTGTCTCCACGCCTAGAGGTACTCTTGTCATCTAGATAAAGAACCTTTCCGTAACTTACGAACTGACACATCGCGCAGATAACATCACATCTATTCTTAAATCTTTATTAATTAATTATGGAATTGGCAAAAGAACCATAATACAAACGCAAAAGTGAACAAATGGATTTTTTACGTAAGAACCCTAAGTGAACCCTTTTTTCCCCATTGTGCAAATTATTTATATTAAGCAATGAGAAACTACCCATATACCAGTTAAATCTTGATCCAAGAATGAATCATGCCAGCGACTCATCAATTACCACTTCCAAACAAAATGGACATGCAATTAATCTGATACAACAAGTCCAAAATATTATAAATTTGTTTCATAGTGTTGCATTACCATAATCGTACGCGTATACTGTATCACCAAATAGTAATCACGATATACTAAAGAGGAATCTCACAAGCAGAAGTGGCGACATATGAATGAAATGTCTAGTAATGGTAGGTTTTATCAGCGTTTGTTAACTTGGTCAAAACAAGTAAACTGTTCAAGATTATAATATGTATAAGGAATAAAAAAAGTAACAGAATAATTAAGCCACAACTCATCGGTTATAGTTCTCAATATATAAATTACAAATTGACCGGATAATCAAAAGTGGAACATCATGCATTAAAGAACGACAACAAGCAATTACTATTTAAAAAAAAACCATAATTTCTTATATTCAATCAGTTCCTTTAAAAACGAGTAGAAACGCACTGGATATATATAAGAAGTCAATATTCGCAGTAACAAGAAGACAACATCAAACAAGCAGTCATTTGTATGACAACGTGTAACGGCTTCCAATCCAGTCAGCATTTTCTTTACTCAATCGTTAAGCACCGAAAGAATCAGCTCACAATAGCACTACCACGGGCAGCAAAAACAGGCACGTCAACTCCGTCTTCGTAAGATCGGAAGGAAACGCCCGCCAATCCACTCCTCTCTCGAGCACTCGTTCAAAGACATTGCTTGCACGGAAGGAAAAGGGCATCCACCTCATGAGGCGACTTGTCAAGACGAGCGCAACCGCGCACCACAAACCGCCGCCCGCGGTGGCCCCCGTGCTCGCGCGCCTGGCAACCGCCGCCGGCGGCCACCAACGACGCACGCACAATCGTCCTCACCTCCTGCGCTTCCTTGCCGGGGGCGAACCTCAATGGCTAGCCGCAGCGGGCGCCGCCTCCCCACCGCGCCCTCCTCCACTTTCAGGCACTCGCCTCCGCCTCCGCCGCGCGCTCCCGTGACCGACCGACACCGACACCGGCTGCTCCGACCTATCACGCTGACACACTTTTCCCGACCTCGCGTGTGCCGCGTGCAGCGGCGGGCGGCACGACGGCGGCGCGCGAGCGGCTGGTGCGCGGCGCGGCGGCGTCGGGCGCGGGGCGCGCGACCGCCCGACGTGCGCACCGAACTCGCCCGAGCCGGCGCCGCGGCGCGGGCGCGCCGCGCGGCCGGCAGGCCCCACGGAGGCGCCTGGCAAATCGGGCGGAGCGGCGAGCCGGCGCGGAGGCGGGCGTTTGTTTGCAGAATCCTCGCGCCCTGATGGGACGCGGCTGGGCAAAAGAGAAGGTGGGCGGCCGCGGTCGTACGCCACGCGAAGGTGGACGTTTCGCCTAGCAAACTCCGAGGACCGCCAACATTGGTACTAGGCCTAATGTTCGTATTTGACAAAGTACACGTTTTCTACCGAAGAGATAAAATGCCACAGGAACATTGATTAGAAGTAGGCGAAGTTGGACTCCGCCTGCTTATTTACATAAATTCTATTCTTTCCTTCTGTTAACAACTATTAGTAATGAGGATCTTATCTTCCGGCCCAATTTTAAACGAAGTGGTTCTACCTTTACAAGAATGGCTTTTTGTGTTTATCTCGCGACTACTAATACACAGAACACTTTCTTCCCAGTTCAGGACATAGAAAGCGAAAGCAGTACTATAACGACATCCAGCCTGCACTTTCTTTCCTATTTTTAATTTTACACAAGAACTTCATCATTTTCTGCTACCATTCAAAGTTAGTCAATCTCAGAAGTGCAGTCGTAAAATGCAGTAGAAGATTAGTAAATCTGGGAGCTATTTAACTCCATTGGTTATTGATCCCACTAAGTACTATGCCATATATCATCTGAAACTAACTGGACATGACGC
>BOPP01000107.1:2810979-2859592 GCA_017312745.1 Gryllus bimaculatus
TTGAATGGTAGCAGAAATGATGAAGTTCTGTGTAAAATTAAAAATAGGAAGAAGTCAGGCTGGATGTCGTTATAGTATCTGCTTCGCTTTTATGTCCTGACTGGGGAACAAGTGTTCTGGTAATTAGTAGTCGCAGATAAAACAACAAAAACGCCATTCTTGTAAAGTAGACCACTTCGTTTAAAAATTGGGCGGAAGATAAGATCCCTCATTACTATATTGTTAACAGAAGGAACAGAATAGAATTTATGTAAATAAGCAGCGGAGTCAACATTCGCCTATTCTAAATCCAATGTTCCCCTGTGGCATTTTCATCTTCGTAGAAAACGTGTACTTTGTCAAATACGAACATTAGCCTCGTACCTGTTGGCCGCGTCCGGTTGCTAGGCGAAAGTCCCACCTTCGCGTGGCGCTACCGCGCGCCCCCCTTCTCTTTGCCCAGCCGCGTCCATCAGGGCGCGAGGATTCTGCAAACAAACGCCCGCCTCCGCGCCCGGCCTCGCCCCGCTCCATTTGCCAGGCGCCTCCGTGGGGCCTGCCGCCGCCGCCGCCCGCCGCCGCGGCGCTCGGGCGAGTTCGTGCGCACGCCGGCGGTCGCGCGCCCGCCGGCGCCGCCGCCGCCGCGCGCCGCCGCTCGCGCGCCGCCGTCGTGCCGCCCGCCGCTGCACCGGCACACGCGAGGTCGGGAAAGTGTTCAGCGTGATAGGTGGAGCCAGCCCGGTGTCGGTGTCGGTCGGTCGGGGAGCGCGCGGCGGAGCGGAGGCCGAGTGCATGAAAGTGGAGGAGGCGCGGCGGGCGGCGCCGCCGGGCTGGCATTGAGGTCTCGCCCGGAAGGAAGCGCAGGAGGTGACGGACGATGTGCGTGGCGTCGCTGGGTGGCGCGCGGCGGCGGTTGCCAGGCGCGCGCACGCACGGGGGCAGCGCGGGCGGCGTGTGGTGCGCGGGTGCGCTCGTCTGACAAGTCGCCTCATGAGGTGGATGCCCCTTTCCTTCGGTGCAAGCATGTCCTTTGAACGAGTGCTCGAGGAGGAGTGGTTGGCGGGCGTTCCTCCGATTGTACAGAAGACGGAGTTGCGGCCGTTTGCTGCCGTGGTGTGGCTATTGTGGTGATTCTTCGGTGCTTCGATTGAGTAAAGAAAATGCTGACGGATTGGAAGCCGTTACACGTTGTCTAGGCTATGTTTGATGTGCTTCTTGTTACTGCGAATATTGCTTCAATATATCCAGTGCGTTCTCACTCGTTTTTAAAGAACTGATTGAATATAAGAAATTATGGTTTTTTTTTAAATAGTAATTGCTTGTTCGTTCTTTCAATGCATGATCGTTCCACTTTTGATTATCCGCGTCAATGTATTTTATATATTGGAAATTAACCGATGAGTTGTGCTAATTATTCTGTTATTTTTTTATTCTTATACTATTTATATTCTTGAACAGTTTATTGTTTGACCAAGTTACAAACCTGATAAAACCTACCATTTAGACATTTCATTCATATGTCGCCACTTCTGTTGTGAGATTCCTCTTTAGTATATCGTGATTACTATTTGGTGTACAGTATACGCGTACGATTATGGTAATGCACAACTATGAACAAATCTTATAATATTTCTGGCACTGTTGTATCATGATTCAATGCATGTCCATTTGTTTGGAAGTGTTAATTGACTGAAGTCCGCTGCATGATTCATTCTTGATCAAGATTTAACTGTATATTGGGTAGTTCTCAATTGCTTATATAATAATTTTCACAATGGGGAAAAAGGGTTCAACTTAAGGGTTCTTACCGTAAAAATCCATTGTTCACTTTGCGTTTGTATTATGTTTCTTTTGCAATTCCATAAATTATTAATTAAAGATTTAAGAATAATGTGATGTATCTGCGCGTATGTGTCAGTTACGTAAGTTACGGAAAGGTTCTTTATCTTAGGATGACAGAGTAACCTCTAGGCGTGGAGACACATATGGGTACACCTGTCGGTAACTGCAAGTATTGGTGTGTTCAAACCGTGCGAAAAGGCGTTTTCTTAGCTTCTATGACGAAAAGCAGCTGCGAGCGGGCAGCGGGGCGAGTAAGGAAGCGAGAACAGGAGGCGGGGGGGGGGGAAGCGCGAGTCCCGCAATTAAGCGATCCGGGCGAGGAAGCGGGCTCGCCGGCAAAAGCCAACTTTGAACGGCGGCGGCGCGCGGCCGCGCCCCTCCCACCCCCTCCACCCCCCACCCTGACTCCACCCCCTCCTCTTCCTCGCAAAAAGCACCGCCCACTCGCCCGTCCGCTCGCTACGTCAAGGTCGCTTGTTTTACGCCGCTGCGGTGGCGACCGCTCGCAGTAATCGAAAGTACTCCGTACGATTCCGTTTGCTAATTCCAGTATTCTGCTCGTTGTCATGTTCCGAAGTTTAAAAGGACGATTCCTTCTATTGTACTTAGTTCTTCAATCCATTTTTTAAAAACGAAACCTATTTCAATGAGCGAGGCAAAATTCCGATTTTCTTTCTGTGTGATTCGAATTTAAAATTTTTTAACATTTTCTAGCATTTCTGGGAAATAACCCTGCTATTTCGATTGCTTTCGGTTCTTAAACACTTTCGATCAAAAGAATTAAGTCACTGTACTGCCATTTGAAACAATGAAATCATGTGTGTAGGTTTCCCATGCCCTTTTGCTTCAGTACTCGAAAGGTCATTACTTTATTGTCCCATTTGTGTACATAATAAATTGGTACTGTGAAAATGTTGGGCGACAAGAGCGTGGGGGCTAGGGAGTTTTCATTTTTTTTTATATTTATGGGATAATAAGATGCATAGATCCGTACATACCTTGTTATGTGCACTTTTGTATGGTTTAGTTTTTATGGTGTATTCTATAACATAACTTTATACTAATTCTAACTATAGATGCTTAGGAAAGCTCATAGAGCCTCTTACTTATTCTGCAACTGGATATTCAAAATCGTATATCGGAAACCTTTTTTAAATTCTTGTCCGGGGATATGGATTGAGCGACGTTAAATGGGAGTAGATTTTCGGTTTGATTGATGCTTTATTAGGCAAGAGACATTGAATTGTTGATGCAACTGTAAATTGGACACGAACCACGGAGCCTTTGTTGTTGTTGTTGTTGTTGGTTGTCGGGTATTGATGTTGGATTGTTTGGGTGCCGAAGCATCGAAGCAGCAGGCAGTTGCTCTTGCGCCTGGTGCGCGGCAGAAGGCTTGGGGCTGCGGACGCTTTCGCGGCCCAGTGAAATGGAAAGGGGATTCGCGACCAGCTCGCTAGCGGGTGAGATACACCTCGCCTAGTAATCGCTGTTTTTAGGGATATCCACTGCTGCAGTTATATGCGGTAAAGAAATTGCATACGCTTTGGTAATATCGGAATTATAATTTTTTGTCTAATATTCCTGCATGCAAATTGCATTTGTACGAAATCTTACTTACTCGTTACTAAATATTTCGTCCAATCTCGTACAGGATTTATTCCCATTTCGTAGTCACTACAAATGTGAATCGGAAAGTAAAGCGAAGAGGGAACGCACTTTTACTAATTGTTTTCTCCAGAGGCCCCAAATAACTCGTCTGTGATTTGCAATCCCTCAACATCCAATTGATTAAACTATTGCCCAATTCCCTCTTCAGGACAATAAGAGGATTCCGTATCAAGAAACGCGCTTTAACTCGTTTACTAATGAATCCGAATGATGGTCAAAAATGCTTTTTTTCGAAGAGAGGACGATATGTGATAAAATGCCGAAGATTAGAGTTGGATTTTTAAGTGTTCCAGTTGCTGAGGGAAGTGAGCAAAATAAGGAAGGGGAGACGAAGGTGGGGCAATTGGAAGAGATAGAGGAAGAGAGGGAATATGTAAGAAAGGTAGAGGAAGTGAAAGAAGTAAGTAAGTAGCGAGCGTCTGGGGTATTTGTAGCAACTATGTTGTCTGTGTAAAAAGCGACCATAATCTCCAAATGCGACTGAAGGAGGTACCATCTTCGCGTCGTGAGGAGCCGGGCGAGGAAGCGCCTTCGCTTCCTCCCGGGTGGGCCGCGGCGGCGCCCGCGCGCGCGCGCGCGCGAGCTGTCGTTCCGCACTGCGCCGCGCTGCAAGTGCAAGGTGAACCGGTGGCCGCCTCCTGCACCGCCTTTCAGAAAACGTCGGCCCCGCGGGGAACCTGCGCCGCTTGTTACTCGCGCAAGCGCTGTAGCGAATGGCTAGGGTTAAGAAATGGGATGGAAGCGGGACGCTCCATGTACAAACATTTGAGACAAAATTCAGTATCCGGTATTTTGTCTCTTAACTTTTTACGGTTATGTTAAGTTTAAGCCGATTTTCAACATTTTTGATATGTTGAAAGTAAGTAGTGTTTTCATGAAGTCATTGCATTTTTCATTTCGTGTTGTAATGTTGCATTGCTTTTTAGTTCTTCAGAAATAAAAAGGCGCCGTACCTTGCCTCCTGTTACAAAAGTCCAGAAATGACAATTTTATAAAGTTCTACATTCCAAAGAATTCCTTTGCCTGTTTCGTTTCTTTGAGAGCTGTGATGTTTTCTGGAGCAATGTTTTTTACTAACGAGAGGTCGCGCGTGGAAAATCTTTTATTTCTGTGGAAGAAGCCGTTTCTTAATTATCTGTCGACACGAGAGAAACTACATTTCGACGCTTCCATTTGCACATCGAGTCGCGAAAAATTTCGTTTTTTGGTCGCCTTCTTTCTCGTTCTCTCTTTTTATTTATTTATTTTTTTTTTATTTGACGAAATGTCGATTCGCGCGAAACGCGCTCTCAGCAGTCTGCGCGCACTCGCCGGGCTTCATAACTCACAGCGGCCATTGTGCGCGGTTGACGCGGCGCCGGTGATGTGGGAGGGACGGAGAAGAAGAGCTCCGCTCGACAGGGGGAGGGGCGAGCGAGCTAGGGCCCGGCGGAGGTGGGGAGAGGAAGTTGGATGGATATAGGAAAGGATACAGAAATGATGGTGGTGTTGCGAGAGCTTTGGGATAGCGTTTGCAGGATGCGAAAGGGCGTGTTAAAGAATGCGAGTGGAATACAGAATCCGGTGAGGTTGGGGGAGCGGAAGAGAGCAGTCGGCTACGTCAGCAAACGAAGGAATAGGGAGGAGAAGCAGTGGTGTTAGGAAAAGAAGACGTCTTAAATGGAAAGGGCGGAGTGGGGTGGGAGCGAATCGGGATATCATGGGGTTGGGGAGGGGGAGTGTTGCGCGTGTGTGGCGGGTGGCGAGGCCCCTCGGGGCGCATCCATCAACGTGTGTGTGTGTGTGTGGGTGGGGGGGGGGTCGGTCCGGCGCCGGTGGCGCTCGAGTGACGCCGGGGAGCAGGTGACGCGCCATGGCGCTGCGAGGATCCTCGTTATTGCGCGACGTGCACGGGCGTGGGCTGCTGCGGCCTGCGCGGGAGAAACGGCGGACAGCGGGCCGCATCCACGATGCAGCCGCGCACCTCGTTACCCCCGATGGTTGTTACTTTTGAATGGCGGAGAGAAGAGTTTGTTAACGTATTGCTTGGGATTGATTAGAGGTTTATATTTTAAATCATCACATTGCGGTTTCTCTTTGTTGATGATATTTATATATTTACTCTCATCAATTTGAAATAATATCAACAATGCCGTGCTTTGGGATTTGGTGAAACATGCCGTCAGTCTTTGTGTGTAAATTTCCAAGTTTAGATTATATGCAATAAAACATTGGTCGTGATTGTGTAACTGGAAAACGTGTAATGGCCTTCTCAAAAGTGCGATTCAAATGAAAACATCTTTTTATCATAAATTACGTTCTGTACTTCCTGAAATGTCACATCATCGAATATGCTGCCTACATGTAGTCGCCGCATTTCATAATGTGGCAGCTCCTATATATCGCTCTGCGTTAATGGCCGAGAAATGAGCCGACATTATTGGCGACAGTGCTTCCTAATAATGACACTGTGCGTAGGCGGAAAGTGGGGGAAAAGAATTCGCTGGCATATGAAATGCATTTACGCGCCTTTCTGGGAAAAGAACCATCATGATTGATATTCGATTGTAATTTATGAGACTGGAACAGGGTTCTGGAAGAATAGGAATTTTTGGCACGCGAAAAGAAAGTCGGCTGACTCGGCCATGGCTAACGGTTGTTCCATATTTGTGTATTTATTCATTGGCCGGTTTCGTACATCCGCGCGTCCGAAGAAAGCGAATCTGCCGCCGCGCCGACGTGCGCGAAACGCGAGCGCGGGAGGGCACCTGCCTGGCCGACTGCGCGGCGGCGTCGTGCATGCGTTGAACCCGCGGCGCGAGCGAGCGCCGTCACCAGCGCCAGTGACCAGCTGTTTTTTTGCGCGACTGGTAGTAGCGAGGCGGTGGCGACTTGTCAAGGCGAGCGGGAGAAGGAGCGAGCGGATAAGAAAGCGCGCGCGCGTGCCGCGGAGCGGGCCGGGCCCCCGTCCGTCCGTCCGTCCGTCGCCGGCTGGGGCGAGAGCAGCGCCGGCAAGGTGGCTTTTCCCCCGCAGCGGCGGTGGTAGCGCGTCCTCGCCGAGGAGGACGAGGAGGCGGAGGACGAGCGCGCGAGGAGGAGGAGGCGGCGAGGAGAGGAAGACGGAAGGCCGCGGCGGGGCGGCGCCGTGCCATGCGCTGCGTCGCGCCGCGCCGCCGTCAGCGTCAGCACCCGCGCCGGCGTCCGCCCCAGCGCCGGGCCGCGTGAGCCGCGCCACGCTCGTCGCGGTGAGCGCCCGCGCCCGCGAGGTGCGCCGCGCCTTCTTCCTGTGCGTGGCCGCGTCCACCGACGCGCCCGCCACGCCGCCGGCGGCATGCTGAAGAAGGAGAAGCCCATGATGTCGGTGGCCGCCATCATCCAGGGCGCGCAGGCCCAGCACTGGGGCAGAGGTAGGCACGTGCGACCGCCGCGCCGCATGCTCCCCGGCCGGCCCTTGGCCCTTGCTTTTGAAATGCAAGTCGTTCATATTGTGTCAGACGGGATGTTTCGCATATTGGATTGACGTCAACTTTGCCTCTATATTTTAAATTTGTCGTGTGTTGTCAGAGTTGAAGACACCGTTGATATTTTTTTTCTATTTAGACGTTAGTATTCTTCTAGGATATCTCAAACATACAGGTGGATGTAGTAAGATTGGTTGGTATTTGTACGAACTTACTTGAGTATTATTAGTTTTCAAATCTGCAGAATTAAATAAATGAATTCTTTATTTGGTATTACATGCTGTGTACCGATATGTTGCTAATCGTTTAGATTTATGTTCCTTGTTTTGAAATATTAAACTCCAAATTCCAATTCAAAACTTGATTTCAGCGTTTGGGCTGATCTTTCTATATTCACACAACACTCTTGAGTTAGCTTCCACTTCACTATACTGTATGAAGTAATATATTTATAGGAAAGTTTTTGTAAACTCAGTAGTTTGAGTAGACACATTTGAGTAGAAGAAGCTTTCATCTATTGTGAGTAAACGATAACGATAGATAATAAATTTGTCTTTCAGCGTATTTTTTTTAAAATTACGATTTTTATGAAACGTTACGAAAAACGTTTAAAGAAGAAAATTGATTTTTATTCTTCTATTGTTTTTGTAGTAGTATTTTTTGTCAACGATTTATATTAACGTAACGTTGGTCATTGCTTCGTGTACGAAAGGAGATATTCCCGCAAATGTTGTCATCATATAACATGCTGTTGTGTAACATGTGTTGAGTGGCTTTATTCTGCCTTCTATTTCCCATTAAATGTGGAAAGAAAAACTATTGCCTTCAGATGTTGACGTCTGTGTGTTTCGCTTTACATTATTCAAAGGTGGACAATGACTCTTTCAGTTTCCACTTATCGAAAGCATTTTTATACGATTGCATACAATTTTAATGTATGTTATAATTTGCTGTTTAAAAAAGGACTATACTTACCATTACGAATCAATAACATTTTGATTACATACGAGTGTTTGTGAATATGAAATTCCGTTCACGAGATACGATTACACCGAGCGAATTTAAATGTCTCCTCCAAACACTTCCTTTAGAATGCGATGTGACGTTTTGATTTTTTTTTTTTTTTCCTTCTTAATTTAGTTACGAGAGTATCGTCATATTACTCTTGCGCCTGGTTCCAGTTTCAGTCACTATCAATGTAATTGTCTCCAATGAACATAATTTGGTTGTAGTTCCATGTATCCATGGATAAGATATTTTGGCTTTTTACTCTCATCTTATTGTATAATTGAGCTACGAGGAAACTTGGTCGACCTTGCTTCTTTGAGCCATTTTTGAAAAGTATCCATCGCTCCGGTCGTGCGGCATTTATTAAGCGCCCTTTGCATTGCTGACCTCTAAACTGGCATGTAAAGTCGCTGACTCTTTGTCTGCCGTTTTCCGGTCCCACAATAGGACTGGTTGGCATTGCCGTCATTATCTTGGCATGTTAAACGAGCAGATAACGGCAGGTGAGCACGTCGCCCTTAACACCGCGCCCCCGCGCCGTGCGCACCTCTTTCCGACCCGCTTCGCGAGGCGGTTGTCACAGACGCTGATTGCCCCTTCCTCATCAGCATGCTAGTCTTATGCAATGATCTACCCTCCCCCCCCCACGTTAATCATTGTTACGTACATGCTTATTTACCGTTATTAAAAAAATCCGAGATCCAATCAATGAACTCTCTACGTCGCCAGATGCAGCCCCCCAAAACGTGACATGTCCGTCTTCTCCCACACTTGTTGCAGCATGTGTGTTTTACAATTCCGTGCGTCCGCCCAGCCCCCATTGAGCGGGTGGCGCTGCGCTCGCCGCCGGCGCGTCCCCTTTGTTCGGCCGGCCTTGCGCCGCCAGCCGCGCGCGGGGCGCGGAGGGCGGCGCTGCCAACATTCGCGTGCCGCGAACGTGGCCAGCTACTTACAAAGGAGCGTGCGCGGACGCCAACTTCTTTTTCTGCTGCTCACGTCGCTGCTTTTGGCTGGTGCAGTGGGGTTTGATGTGCGCCGACGGGGCGTTGGGACGTATTTTGGGGCGCGCAGCGCTTGCGACGGGGAAGATCGTACATTCGCCTGGAATCGAGGTGAGAATTACTTCGGGAAATATGTAACTGCTTATTTATGTTTTGGTACTCAGGAACGTACAGAGACTGTACGGCTCTATAGTTCAGACGTCTATTTTAGAATAGATAGAAGACAATATGAAAAAAATAACCAATCAACCCGTTAAAAAATAAAATAAAAAATACCAATATTTTTGTAATCCGTCATTTACATTATTTTTGGCCCAGGATTGTTCAATTAGATGTTAATTGGTTAAAAGTAATAATTTTTATTAATATTGGACGTCGTATTTTGTGTAGGGCGTAGATCATCCGTAAGTTCTTCAGATTGAAGAGAACACCGGTTAGCTTAGTCACTATCAGCAAAAGTAAGTAGAGCAGAGAAAGTTGACGTCACACCGGTTGCGTCTGTAAAGAGCGAAAGTGTTTTAAGACTTTCATGGACTCTGCGAGTGGCTTGCGGCTCTTAACGAGTTGTAAAGGTTGGCTAATGTCTCTTGACATTGGAAACAGACTCTTGGATTACCTCTTTAGGCGTGCTCTTTATATAAGGTTTGCCCAAATGAAAAGGAGACTGTCGCCGTAGCGGCGTGTCAATTTTCCGTAAGCGAACGTGGTAGCCGATAGATGGCACGGGATTTCCCCCTGTTGCACAGGTGGAGAGAAGGATTACCTCCGTTCGGTCGCGTTGCTTCCGCAGTTCGTTGCGTCATGGAATTCCTCCAGAACACGAGCATCCAATTTCTTCGCGCATAAGAGCACCATGGGTGTCAATTTATCTCAAGATGCACGCGGTGTGTGGCGAGCGGTGTCTCGTAGGGTGTAACGTATTCCGGGGTGCCAGCGTCAACATGAAGGACTGGCCACGCCAGGGGCGATCGCACGTTGAGACCCACATTGCCACCATTGCGGCTGTAGACGGGCTCATACGGCATAATCGTCGGCTCACCACACGTGAAATTGCCATGTGCAAAGGAACGGTGCTGCACATCATCCACACAATGCTGGGGTTTGCCCAAGATGACCCTGGCGCGCCTTGCGAAGTTTCTCTGGGAGGTCCTGTCACATCCTCCTTTCAGCCTCGATATCTCCCCATGCGACTCCCATATATTCGGCCCTTTAAAAACATTTTTGAAAGTTTAGAGATTCACCTCCAACCTGCAAGCCACAGTGCAACAGTTGATCGGTCAGCAATCCTCATACCTTCTAAGCACTGGGATAAGTGTCTCAATGTAAATTGTGATTATTTATAGGTGTACTATTCTAAATGATATGTAATTCGCATATTGGTATATTTGCATATCTTTTCACATCACAGTAGTTTTCTTTTCATTTGGGCACACCTTATATTTCTTTCTGATTTGAACTTTGTTTATAATTTAGTCTAAATTAGACAATGTTAATAGTTTAGTGCGGAATGATTTGAAGTACTTATATCGAAAACTTCTCCATGGCAAATGATTTCTCTCATTTGCCGATTGTTCAGTGAACTTCTGAATCTGGAATAATGATAATTATAATAATTGCACAGAGAAAAATTGTTTTAGGTAAAACAAAACAACATTGTTTTATTTGCCTTGTTCCTTTATTTTTCTAAGTAACTAGAACTGGTTAAGGTATTTTTAACGATTATTTTCCTTACAAGCATTGGCGCCCCTCGTACTAACCTTTGATAATTTTTATTTCGAATTTGCCTGCTCGTTATTTTTCTTATTTTGTGTATCCCCTCAAGTTTGATTTGTGACACGTGCGTTATTTTTTCATTTTGTCAAAACTTTGTAAACGCATCTGAAGATGAATATTCACATTCTTCTATTGTATTCGTTCTAATCCGCCAATTCGTTTATTGTTTTCTTAACGGTTGGGCAGGCAATCATGTACCTATTAATACAATAATTATACAGCGGAGTTCGCTGGTTTTCATATTTTTGCCCTTTGAAAAACGGAAAATTGCGCCTTCCTCTCATGACCGTTTATTCTTCACGACGTTTGTTTCCAAAGAAGGAACGCTAAAGAAACCACGGGTAACGATATCGGGAAGATGCATTAAAATCGTGTTGCTTTGTTTCGAGTTATAAAATACTGATGATTCATTTGAACTTGCCCTCATTGTTTTAGTAGATTCTTTTTAGATTCAATTCAGATTCATCATTAAAATTTGTTCGTTTTTAGAATAATTTCTTGATAATGTTCAGTTTTCAATTGTGAGACGTAAATCACATTGTAATTAAAAATTAATTGTGTGCTATTTATGTATTTTTTTTAATGTGGGTGTTTGGAAGCATGTACTGTAAGAGATTCACATTGCTCTGCCGTGTGTCTTCGGTTCTTCGAACGTGTCGTTTTCTGTTACATTTTGCAAGTGCATGGACACAGTTTTAAGGAATAATAGAAGAGGAATTATTTAACATAGCGACAATGACTTAGAATATTATTTCACGTACCATTAGCAACTAAAAATGTGTGCACTGAAATAATTTCTACGACGGTTGTTATAATGGGCGATTCCTGTTTCAGATTGAATCGTTTTCAGAAAGCATTGTAAATACATCTCGTTTCAAGTCATATTAACCAGTGTCAAGACTACAGATATGCTCTAGTCCCCTCTAGAACGTAATTTCTTAAGACTCATGGTATTTATTTGTCTGGATTCTCTCCCGCAATACTTGTGTTGTATTTCTGTATGTGTTGATGCTGTTACCGTAAATTGAATCGTTAAAAACTGCTTCAGTGACAAGAGCAAAGTCGAAGCCGAAATATTTATTATTTTATTAAATATGTTGCTGGAACCGAAACCGAATGAAACTCTTTCGTTCCGATTTCGGTTTTTAAATACCTTCAGAATTTTGTATAACTTGTTACTTAGGACTGTGTTTTGAGAAGTTGATCGTAATGAAAGCAAGAGATGAGGTTGTTTTTTTTTCTTTTCAGAGAGCCGGCATTTCGTTTATTTGAATTTATCCAAATTTTTATTCTGAGTAGTAAAAGAGTTTTTCAAAAATCTGCATTTCAAAGTTCTAAAGCATCATTGTTTTCATATATTTTTTGAACATATAGGAAAACGGTTTGTTGGCTTCCAAAGAACTACTTGAATCGTCAATTGGTCGCATTAGAATACCGAAGAGGAAGTTTTTTGCGAACACAGGATGTTTGACAATAACATTTAGGGAGCACTAAGGAAGCAAGTAAGGCATTATGTAATGCCCATTATGTTTCGTTGGTAATTTATGGAGATAAGTGAACTTCCACGAATGCATTGTAAGAGGAAAATGTAGAGTGCCTCGTAAGAGGAAAGAAGCACCAAAATATTCTTATACCCAAAGGGTGTGCGGAATGAGTAATAAGAGATAATAATGTATTTTTAAAATGTAAATGTGGGGGCGAAGTGGATGAATGCAGTTAAAGAAATTCTGCCTGCAAATTTCCCGCGATCTTGAGGAGTGCTCCAGAAGCTCCGGGCACACGTATTTGAATTTCGGGGCACGAAGTGGCATGGGCCGCCTCTTGCGCCTGTGAGACCCCCGCGGGGAGCCCGCTCACGCACCGCCCCCGCGCCCCCGGCCGCGGCGCGCGCCTCGCTTCCACACCCGAGCTGCTCGTGGGCGGCGCCCGCTTATTAAGCCCCGCCAGATCCCCTTTCCTAGCGAGTGCACGTGATTCATGCGCTTAATTACCACTTTCCGCTTTGATTTATGTGATAGCCGCTCGGCGGTCGCGAAGGACGCCGCCGCGGCAGAAGAATACGCACGCCGCGCCGCAGGCAACAGGTAGCGTTCGCCGGGGGGTTGCGCTGGATCTCCGGAGTAAATCTCGTTCAAACCTCCTGAAGCACTAATGTGGCGTGAAACGTGAAATTGCGGAACCCGAGTAAGCTGTTGTAAGCTTTTTAGACGGATCACGGTTTGTGTTTGGTGTGTGGTGTTTCAGTGTTCTGTTTTACTGCAGTACTTTGCAAGACCGTGCTTGTTGCCTCGAGGATTGCTTCGTAGTTCCTAATTCCCACGATGTGGTGTAGAATATTTGTAATGATGTTTCTGCGTAATGGCAGTTAGTAGGACTCCCATTTATATTTGCGCGAGCGTGTAGTACAATTGTATAATATAATAATTATCAATTGAAAAATAGTTAAAGTACGTTTTCTATGTGTGAATCACATCCTCATTCACTTATGCATTGTCTGTTCGTTTGCAAAGTGGCCCGATGGAGTTTTCCCATGCAATTCATGATAGAATAGTCGGTCACAGGTCCGCCTATTCTAGGTATGCAAGAAAGTACATCACATAAAAAGGTGACGTGTAATATTGTAACTAAGGGAAGTATCTCGTTGAGAAGATGTTATGCTCTCGCAGGAGGACCAGCCTATATTATTTAATTCGTAATAGAAGAGGGATTCGAATGGAAGACTTCGCGGTTCACACAAGCAATAATCTGTTCATTGGCCACAGAAGCCAAGCATTGTGTACTTTCTTATTGCCAACATTTTTAAGTATCTAAGCATATTTCGCATCTCGAACTGATGGTCAGATAATCGCTAAGGTATTTAAGAAGATACAGGAGGCATGCTTACAGCTTAGCGGCCCTCCCGTGACTTGGTCATGTTTCTCACGCGCCTCCTGGGATTTCCGTGCGTTGCGAGCGCGGCTCGGGCATTCCGCACCCTCGGCGACTCCTCCGCCCTCGCCGCCTCGCGACCCATTCGTCAGGCATTCATGCGGGCGGGCGGCCGAGGACGACATCCCGCGCCTGCGCGTGCGGCCCGCGTGGGCAGCCGTGCGCGGCGACGTGCGTGCGTGCGTGTGTGCACGCGTGCTGTCGAGTCTGCGACGCGGCCGTCGTTGTACTAGCGCAAAGGCGTCCGGCTATTTTCAGATCGTCGTACACATTGTGTACGTAGGAGGTGCGGTGTATTGTATCGTCCGACGCCGTGCGGCGCTTGTCGAGTGGTGCAGGAGGATTTCCGGTGTCGTGCCGATTAGCTCTGCGTGTCGAGTGAGTGTTGGAGTAGTCGTGAAGAACCGGTTCCTCGAATTCGCTGCTTGGTTTCATTTGATTCCTGTAATTACTTGATGTTTTTTTTTATCTTTCCTATATTACACTCGTTCTGTAATGTGGAAGCATTTCCATTTAAAGCAGTATTCCAACTTCAACTGGCATTTACGCCTCGAAGACTGAATCATTACTCGTATTTTTGTCATTGGTCTCTACAGCGTAGACTTCCTTTATTTCTTATGTAACGAACTTTTAAATGCATGCATTAATTTTATAGACATTGTTGTTCTTGATTATTCAGGTCGTGTAAAGTAGTTCTTAATTAGTTCTTTTATCTTATACGCCCAAATTTTATTTTATTTACACGATAGAAGCTTGGCCTTGATTCTTTAACTGGCTGCGTACGAATCGTATATTTATGGTATGAAAATGATCTTAATTTGGAGGCGGGAAAGTAATCCAATCTTCTTGCGCTAGGGATGTTTTTTAAAAATTTTATTTCAATAAAATTATACTGGGGTTATGTACACGATGATTGATGACTTCAGCTGATAAAGTAGATACTTCATTGTTTCAAAGCCCTGTAAATTACTAATATTTGTTAACAATAACTATGTAGCAACTTCTGACAAGCTTTCGACCTCAGAAATTGTGGAAACATTGAAACAACACTTTTCCTTTTACTGATAACACAATAGATAGTAACCATTTTGCATAACATATGAGAAAGGCACTGTTCTTT
Source organism: Gryllus bimaculatus (assembly GCA_017312745.1). Lineage (NCBI taxonomy): Eukaryota > Metazoa > Arthropoda > Insecta > Orthoptera > Gryllidae > Gryllus > Gryllus bimaculatus. The sequence continues at coordinate 2,825,739 of BOPP01000107.1, forward strand.
TCGAATCGTTTAAAAAATGTTGCATTGACGTCGACATGGCAAACAATAGCGAAGAGTATGGTGATTTTAAGTAATAGTGAAAGTGCGCAAGAAAGGTAACCCTGACAGTTTCAGTGCACGCGAAGGCTGTGCTAGTGGGGGCTGTGGGGAAAACGTGTGTGGAAGAAATTAGTTACCATTTAAGTCGACTTGGAGATAAATGTAGATACTATTGTTCTGCATGTCCTAGCACTGAACTATTATGTAAATTTAATTGGATCAACTAGTCTTCACTTCTGAAGATTTCTTCTCTTCTGCAGGGTACGCTAAATTTGAGCAATTAGTAATTTGAGTGTTACAAAACATATTTGCACTTTTTAATGTATTATAAAATGTATTCTTTTGTGTAAATTATCTAATCGAAGTATATGCCTGACGGTAAAAATAAAAGCTGTTTTACCCATATCCCCCCCGATCATGACGCTGTCGAGACCGGGGTGCCCCTCATTTTAAGCCGCTGGCATGTCTGAATCTGAGAAAATGTTATGTGATAATCTTTCATTTGTAGATGGCAATGATATACCACGTGCTTGGTTCGTCTTTAGCCATCACGATCATTAGCGGTGGAGAATAACGAAAGCGGGGCTGCGTAAGTGCGTCGCCATTCGTTCCCTCGCGCGATTTTCTCCGCCCACGTCGGCGCTGTGCGGCGTGCGCGCGGTTGCGGCGCGCCGCCTGGGACGTGCCGCCGCAACAAAGGGGCGAATTACAGGCGCGGACGCAAATAGCGCGGCCGCGCTGTGCCGCGCTGTGCTGTCGAGGCGGGGCAGCGCCGCCTCGCGTCTTCGACTCCCCTCTGCGACGGCGCCCAAGCCTGCCCTAGGAGACCTTGACCCGCCTCTTTTTAAACAGGCCACTCGCTTTACGACATGTCAAATACGATGCTGATTACGAAGGACAAGGTGTCGGTAGTTTGCCTGCCGCTGCTATCTCTTCATCAAGGTGTTTTGAGTGTTACTGGAAGGCCGTACTCCCGCTTGATAAATGCATTTCAAACATCAAGTTCATTGTGATCCATGGTCTCAGACGACACATCTACGTATTTGATCCAAAGTAAACCAAAATTAAAGAGAATATTTTGTTTTCGACAGTTGTAAACTTGCCAGTGGTTGATAGGTGCTGAGTCCACAGCATCCGGGACAAGTCCACCGGGCTCCTGCCTCCTCGATGTTTTTCGCTGTCTCCGAAGATTGTTAATTACTACCCCCAGCCCTGCCTGTCACCAATCCTTATCACCTGAACTTACTACTTTTTTCATCTCCACGTGGATTTCTTGTTATTTCAGGTCTTTGCCAACGCCACTTCTATCATTATTATTATCTCGTTCATCACTGGTGTCAACTGTCACTTCACAACTACTACAGCCGCAGTTGCATTCCGTAACCCTTCTATCTGGGACGCCGTCATCGTGTACGTGTGTACCACAGCCCCCGTCATTTACCGCTCCTCCGCCCCATTCACTGCGCCATCTTCGCCCAGCCGTCCGTCGCGTGCGTGGGGCCGGATGCTCAGCGGCCGAGGCGTCGGCGAGAGCGCTGCGGGCGCGCTGCGGCGATATCCGCTTCCGCTACCCCCATGGCCTGCGCCTCGCGCGCCACTTCCTCTGTGAACACCTGCGCGCTCGGGAAGCGCGCCCAGCTGCCGCGGTCTCTGCGTCTTTTCTCTCTCCCTCTCTCGCTCTCTCTCTCTCTCTCCTTCTCTTTCCAGTGCACCTTTCTCTTGGCATTCGGGCGAACTGCATCACTCTCAAACCGTTTCCGTGAACTCACTTACGCAGTGTGTGTTAATCGTAAGTACAACCTATTAAGAAACACTCTTTTTTTCTATTGTTAAGTGATGCAAATGCAAAATGGAGTAGCAGAATGGAAAGAACTTGTTAAAGAAATGTTTGTTCTGATTCCTTGAAATGGCTGCGTGCACGGTGTTGGGGCAATTGTATTTTAAAACGTTTTAAAGGTTACATCTTTCCATTCAAAATACTGATATAAATTGTTTTAGTTTGGCCCTACCCTCCTCTTCACGAATAGACGTGGTCTTTCTATCTCGGATGCTCTGCTTATCGCGGCGATCCCGCCTGCTGCGTAGCGTGAGTCTACCGTGCCGGCGTTGCGCGAGCTTAACCTGCCCCAGTCTTAGCGCGCGATTTGGGGAAAGGTCCCCAGCGGCGGTCCCCGCCCCGCTCGCGCGCGGGGCTCGCCCGGCCAGGGCGCCTTCCAGGGGACGAGCGCAAGCGCCGATTCCGCGCGTCTCTTCTTGGCCTTCTCGAGGTCGCTCAACTGCCTTTCTCTGAGATTGGTCTCATATGGATAAAATCTACCATTACTTTGCAAGTTCTGATTAATGGACTTTAAAAAAATTATATTTCCTGTAGTTCTATGGTCGTTTCATTTTCAAATGTGAAAAAGAATGATGATATCATCTCCTGACATAATTGAACGGCATGGGTTGTAGATAGTTCGTTAGAAAACTGAATTAATGATGCGCATCCCTCATTATACTAATTAGTAGAAAAAATGCTGTTTGGCGATGTTTTATATTATATGACTGGTGGGCTGCTGCAAATATTTTCCTACGTTCGTCCTTGCGAATGGAAGGCGATGTTCTCGAAGGAACCTCCGAGACGTGCGCGCCGGCAGATCGTGGCGTGACCGCTGGGTTTAGTCCGGGGCGAGCGCGGCGGGTCGTTATCCCTCGCGGGGCAGGGGCAGGGGCGGTGGGCGGTGGCGCCTCGCGCAGAAATAGCGCGCGAGAGGCGCCGCGAAGCAGGTGGCGCCGCTCCGCCGCCTATTTACAATTGCGCGCGCAGACTAAACAGGCTGCGCCGCTCCTCCGCGCTTCTCTGCGTGGAACAATGGAAGGTGGCTCGGACTGCACTACGATGCGCCTCGCGGAGAAAGAGGCAGATGGCGACGGTTCTTTCGCAAAGAAAACAGGCTGCTATGATATTTGTGACATTTCGCCTTGATGCCAAGAACCAAAATAATTTTTTTTTCTTATTTTATTATAAAACAATAGAATGTAAGCTGATTTCCTTGCTTCAGGATGCAGTTTCGTATCGTCTGACTGTATCATAGTATTTTAAATTTTGTTCTCAAACAATTTAAAAAGTGATATCAAACCAAAGCGTCGTGCACGGAAGTCTAGTGTAAATTAACGAACTGGCAGCCTTTAGTTCCTCATATTTTATGCAACCATCGCCCTTGATACTTTGCAAAGCATCTGCCGCACAAAATTAGCGAAGCTCCACGACGTCCCATCCCCTGTTAGCAAAGCATAGACTTCAGTGCTGCGAGGCTTTTAGCGAGTTGAAGCAGGGTGGGAACCGCTTTACGAGTGGCGTTCTCTCCGAACCTTGGCTTATTTGTCTCTTAAAAGAAGAGAGTCCACGTCCCGTTCTTCAGGGTTCGCAGCTGTTTCTCGCACTGCTCTGTCTGGTTTTAGTTGCCTCTGAATTAGAACCTTCAGGTTTCGTCTTTCTCGAAGGAATGAAGATCGATTACGTATTGTAATGTTTGTGTAGAGCGAGTGCGAACTATTTATTCAAAATGAGTAAGTTTAAATTCATTTTTGAAATTTTCATTTCCTATCGAAATACTTCATAGTGGTAAGAGTGGTGGTAAGGGCTGGCTGGCATAAATTGCTATAGTTCATAATATGTACGTATATATGCGCAGCTCATCTTCGTGCGATTTTGTTAAAGCACTATTTATTTAATAGGCACTTATTTTTTTGAAAATATTGTGTATTTATAGTTGCCTTAATTCTTGAAACATTCTACATGTAAACACGTTTTTCTCTCTCGACAAACGTTTATTTATTCTATGCAAACATATTTTTTAATTGTTTTTTATATCTATTAAAAAAAGTAGGCAGATTTGACGAATGGAATCGCCTTTGTTCGCTGTGTCGACAGCATGGCGTCACTCCTTGGAGGTTGTGCGTGCGTGGCGGGGCTGCCCCTCCGGGCGCGGGCGGCGGAGCCATTACGGCGGGCGTCGAGTGGCTCCAGCGCTGCGCCTCCGCTCCGTATTGGTCTTCGAAAGAGTTGGATTTATGTGTATTAACATGTGGCAAATACGTTGTCGTGTTTGCTCACGACCTTGTTCGAACGGTGTGTCATTGGAGAGACAGAGACCAGTATGTCCACGTGCATACCAAGTTCGCAGATACGTTCAAAGGACGTGTCGTCACTCGATACGACGCCCGTCGTGTTGGTCAGGTTCAAAGTCACCTCGGGATCTTCTAGCGATCTCTTTAGGCTCTCAAAGTAATTTCAAGCTAATACAGGGATATGTATTCCATTAATAAATAATAACTGGTTTTCACGCACAGTAACTATGTTACTATAAAGTGTAGAGTATACAATAACTCCTCCGTTTCTATTATTTCCTCATTTGCGCATAAAATTATTCATGTCTAAGGTGTTTCAAAGACCCTCAAGTTTTCAGAATTACTGTTGCATCTATTATGCATATTTTAACCCGGATGAGTTCGAGGTATCCTGTTTTGTTTGTTAATGGAATAGATATTAATTGTGAAGTTCCTAAATTACATTTCGAGAGTTTGTCCTAGCTACATCACAAGTGGTACTTAGCGTTGGCAGACCTAGCATTCAATTTGAAGGATGATTCAAAATACTTCTGCCGTACAAGTAGTAACATTCTCACTGTTGTTATTTCTCTTGTAATTAAAATTTTAGTCGTAAATCATAACCCAATCTACGTAACAGGTTCTTAATTCCCAAGTAGGTTCACAAGTGTTTGTGAATTGCAAATCCAATCAACAGCGAAAGTGTAGAGCAAGGAGTGATGCTAATTTGTTATAAAGTAAGGAGGGTCTGTCTTGTTATAATAACTATGCGTTCTTTCTCGTCAGCGTTTCCAAGATTCTGCATGATGTGATTAACGATTTTGTGTGGCCAGATGAACCCAATTTATCTACTCAGTTACGTTATGCTGTCATTCAAAACTTTTTTTATTCAGTGGATTGCTGCTGACAGAACACCTGGCCTCAATCAACGCAGATGAAATCATTAGTGAATTCGCTTTTATCTCATTTATACAGCCGTGAAATGACAGGAACTAATCAGTCGTTTCGCGCTGTTTCGTCATGAGTGCGTGAATTGATTTGATGCGAAGAGATACCTCATTGCATTTGGAACGTTGGGAGGAGAGGGGGAGCTATTTTGTGACTGAATGAAAACGCCCCATTAGTATTAACAAATTCTCCGCCAGATCTCGTTATTTATTGCTGACAGAGCTTTGGACTCGGAGCTGATTGACAATTATTTTTGAAACGATTTTATTTAACTTGCACTGTATCTGTCAAATTTTAAACGCCAAATTTGTATGTTTTTGTAGGTGTCTTAGACATACGAAACTTCGACATCTCACGAGGTCTTCAATAATAACCTAGGATTAGGCTGTTTTGTGGGCTGTCATTCCTCCACCTTCAACGCAATTTTTTTTATTCGCACATTTAGATATAAGAGTTCAGCATTATGACGCTTCTAAACACGTTTGATTCATGAAACCCTGAAGACAATATGTAACTTTGATGACGATGCACGGTTATGTTGCTTTTGCGATAAACATCTTGAATAAACGCAGTGAAACACAAAAATTCGCAATATCTTCTTGTAATAGCGTTGCTAATATTGAACGCCAACAATTTCTACGAGATTTTAGAGGTGAAAATTGTTAAAAGCATTTCTTTAAATTTAATTTTTAATTGTAAATATGTATTATTACAATTGTATTTTATAGCATATTACTGATTCCATGAGAAGATATATTTAGGAAGTTATTCTGCTCTTTTAGCTTAAATATTAACTTAAAGAATATTAATATTATGTGTGGTTAAGAGTTAATACGCTGAATCAATTCTCTAGCTTATTATATGACGATGATGATGATAAATCGATTCTTTGTAGGAAATTGTTCATTTGAAATGCAATTTTGTATTCTTTCTTGGCATTTTCAATGTTAGATTTTCTTTGCTTTGCGCGTTTCGTTTCCATTTTTCTTGCGTGCTTTCCAGGGAGGTTTAGTGGAGTGACTGGAGAGGCTCCTTGTACGACAGGGCCCGCCAACGACATATTTATACTTCGAGTTAAACATAAAGAGTCTGTTGACGTAATTCAGTGTTTACGATGTCATCCAATAGGGAGCTTGCATTACACCTACAGTAGTGACGTTTAAGCTCCCTATTGGTTGACAAGGTAACAGCTGATCAAACGTCAACAAACTCTGTAAATAAATGGAAGTATAATGCGCACAAGAAAAACAAGTATGCCAATCCCCACCCTTCAGTATAATTTTTTTTTGTTTTTAATCCTGCAATTTTCTAAGTTATGGACAATTAAAAGCTGCTACCGCAAGGGGCAAAATAATCTTAAATATAAAGCAAAGAAAAAAGACGCTTTTAGTTCTGCGAATACGACGAGAGTGGACACGTGTGAAAACATTTCGGTTTTACTTCGCAAAGTTTGCCTGATCTTGTGGAAATGTTTACCGGTCGATGTGCAAAATTCGTGAGTTAGGCCGCTAGTGTTAGTTCCGCTTCATGGAGGGCAACGAGATGGGTGCCGTGCGGGTCGCATATGTCCCTGGCGTAACGCTTTGCGCTGACGATGGAAAAGGAAGAACAAACCCAAGTGTACAAGCGGTTTCGAGGCATTCTACCAATTACGAAACACGCCAATTGGTGCGAAATGATAGTTTACGGACGTTAATTCAGCTTTAGAAGAAGTTAACGAGGTAAAAACGACGTTCCTAAAATCCGTTGCTCTGAAAAGATGACCTCCGCACGTATCTAAGCCTTTCTTTGGGTAGGGGCTGTGGACAGACACATTAGAGAGTGAAGAATTGCGCTTTAACCTTTTAAGGAGTAATTTACAACAGTGCTTAGGTGAAATGTTAAGAAAACACAAATATGTCGATTTTCTTTGTGCAATAATCGCACCAGAATGACACTATCCCCCGATTTTTTTTTTTAAATTACGCGATTTAATATACCTCGATTGCGAACATGAATCATGAGACATTTGTTTTCATGTTACGTGCCGACGCCACGCATTAAATGTTAGGTCATCAGGACCAATGAAATATGTTGTTCCCTTTTCAAAGCGTGTTGGGGAATGCTTCCCCTTGTGTGTGGCTTGGCCGGCAGGCAGCGCGGCGTGGAGACGGAGGCCCTGTTCGCTGGCCGAGCCTCGCGGTGACGTCACGGCCGTGGGCGGCGCGGGCGCGGGCGCTGCGCGGGGCTTGGCAGAAGCCGCGGTTTAAATTTCTCGCGCGGTATAATTGGCGCCCATTATGACTTTTTTCTCGTTAGCATAATGCCCCCGGCCGCGCCCCTCCGCTCGCATAAGGCGCGGCGCGCGGCTACCGAGCGGCTCGAACCGCGCCCTCATCCTGGCGCCCTCCTCCCCACTGCTGGTGCTGCTGCTGCGAGCGTTCAGCTTCCCGCAAACTCGTTATTTGTAACTTCAGCATCACAGTTTTACTCTGCTGTGAGCTTGGTTCATTTACATTGGCTTATTCGCCATTATAAATGTTTGTCGGTTCGAGAACAATGTTAGGTTTGATTTATTGGAATAGAGTAATTGATCTTATTCAGAGTCGCACCCCCAGGAGGGCTACATGACTAGTGTCTTTACTTGATATTTTTCTTATAAATAATTTTTCATTCGTGCTGAATATAAATTGTATTTTAATTAGTTGTCTTATAGATAATATGTGATAGGTTTATATATTAAATGACTTTCTTTGGTGTAGAAAATTACTAAAAGATATATTTCTGAATATGGGTAATTGACTTCTGGAGGGGCTCAAGTCCCACGTGCTTACACCCTCCCCCTCCCCATAGCTGTGCAGCTAGATATTCATAGTCGTAATAAATTAGAAATGTTTCACTGTAAAGTAGTTCCGTCTATGCAGTCGAGTCAAACATCTGCGCGAAGTCTCCCGGTCGCTCCGCCTGTCGCTGGCTTGTGCGGGAGCCAAAAGCGAGCGTTTGAATGCGCGCGTCGCGTGGGCTGCACCGGACGCCTGCGGTTTCCGAAATCCTGCCAGGAGCCATTGACATTCACCTCGGAGGCGCGTCGCGGCGGCGGCGGCGGCCGCGCGTGCTCAGCGCGTTTTCGTTGTCGCGGGCGTAAATCGCGCCACGTGGCGGCGGCCCGGCCCCCAGTGCAGCGGTTATTTGCGACCGCCGCGCTGCGCGTCGCACGCGTCAGATCGGACGGGCGGAGACTTGCCCCGCGCCGCCCTCCCCCACTAGCGCGTCGCTCTTCCTCTCTGCGGAGCTGCAATGTCTGTGAAATATCTTTCTAAATGTCTTAGCTGATTCACTTCAGGTGGGTTGCGTAAATCAAGGCTGTTACATTCCCCTACCTCAGTATTTTAGACCCTTTTTTGATAAAAGTCCCTTCTTTGCAAATCGCTAACTTTAATTTCACTACCATTTTACTCCCATACTGTGTTAACACACCTCTTACACAAACAAATACTCTGAAGAAAATGAAAATGGAAGAAGAGGCTTTAAACGGCTGGAATGGGAAAGACGACTTTGAGCACTAGAAGAAATATTAATAATTCAGAAACGAGTAAAGGAGAAAATGCAGATAACTCACAGCACACTTAGAATGCTAAATTACCGTGTTTTCAATGCTACTCCATCCACGAGTTTCTGTGACGGAATAGCTTAAGCAACGTTGTCTGTTTCAAATGCAAGAATGATCGAAAGAAATGAAAAAGTTTAATCGCCTACAATCTTTTATACATAAAATAAATCATTTTTTGGAACTAAACACTCAGGTTGTTATTTTTTGATGAGTATTGTACTGACAATCCAGTCTCAAAGACAATCCCTTTTAATGATGTGTTTTTCGAGTTTTCATTATAATAAGAAATACATTCACTATATATCTAGTAGCTGTCCCACGGGAAAGAAATATGTCTTTTATTCATGGGACAAAATTTGTGTTTATAGTATGTTCGATCTATTAAGTGTTATTTCTTTACAAATGTGAAATTCATGCGCATGTTTCCTTTGTTACAGGTGAGTACTTTTTTCCGCTTTCCTTCTGGCTATCTTTTCGCTGACTGTGGGTGGATATTATCAGTGGTGAGTAAAATGCTTCTGAAGTAGTGATTTTTTTGACAGCGTTGATAGTTTTTGAGATTATTTCTGTTGAGCCAGTATCTCAGTAACTATTTTTATAAGTTTGAATTAGTATAGTCATGCCAGATGAATACCGTGGCTATTGGAGGAGAGTATTGTGAGGCTAAACAACATCTGTTCCTTTCTACGTCGAATATTAATTTGTATGTACTGTGTGATCATACGTAGTAAAGTAGTGGTTAAAAAACACACGGTTATTAAGATGATATAATGAGGGTAGGGAAAACGTTAGTTGTCTTAAATGCTCGGTTTGAAATTGCCAAAGGAAGTTTTAATCTCGGCCATTCGGTACGCTCTGCTTGATTTCACGCCAATTGCCCTAATCCCTGATATCTCGTCCTGAGGGAACTCCTTTCACCCTCCCGCAATTTTGAGCGCGCCCCGCCGCGGCCCTCCGCGCCCACGCCCCGCGCCCCGCCCCCCCTTGCCCCGCCCCCGTGCCCGCCCCGCGCCCGCCCGCGCCCGCCCCACGCCGCGCCCCCCGCGCCCCGCCCCGCCCCCGCCCCGCGCCCGCCCCGCGCCGCCCGCCCCGCCCGCCGCCGCCCCGCGCCGCCCCGCGCCGCCCGCGCCGCCCGCGCCGCCCCGCGCCGCCCCGCGCCGCCCCGCGCGCCCCCGCCCGCCCCCCCACCTCGCGTCGCGCGCCTGGCCCGCGGCCGCCCGCACAGTGCTCCCGCATGACAGCATTTCCCCAATCAAGCATTTCAAACATCAAGAAAAAACATTATCACATTTTTTGCCAACCTTTTCAAGTTTTGTGATAACGTTCAATTTTAGTTTTCGTAATGATATAAAATCCGAAAATAATGAGTTCGTACTTCAAGTTGAACAAATTGAATAACGTTATTACAAAAAATGCAGTTCTATAACGTAGAACGGGCATATTTTAATTTAAACATAATTAATATTGTGTTTAATTTCTGTCGTAGGTACGTTTGATTTGGATGTTTGTATAGCAATGAGCTTGAGTTGATTACTGTGAATGTTACGTTTTCTAATACCCTTTATCAGATACCGCATTCATTAATTCTCTTCAGTTTTTGCGTGCGCTGTGTGTGTCCGTCTGGGGCGAGTGTGCGGCGAGGGCGCGGGGGCGGCGCAGGCGAAACGCTGGCGGTGATGTCAGCCCCTCCCGCGCCGCCGTGATGCAAGCGACTCCTCCTCGCCGCTCCCTGCCAGGCGGGATGCGCGCTCGGGCTGATGCGCCGACACGTCGTGGCCTCCACACTACAATTCCTCCATTTCAGTGGTTGTACTTTTCTTTTTACAAAAATATACACTTACCGTTTCTTGAACTGTGCGGTTTTGTTCAGGTGTCTGGTTACAATTTTGGAGTGGAAAATTAAACCATAGAATGTTGCTATTGAGATTCTAAATTTTTCAAGCACGAATTGGACCCGTGTTTCCTCTATTATGTTTTTTTTTTGCTCTTATCCTTTTGTTTTTTTAATGTTTCCACTTGTCGTTTCGTTCACGTATGCGTTTTCAATTAGTGGCCCCACTATATATTATTTTTTCTCCATTTTATCATATGTATTTGCTTTTTCTCAGATTCTCTTGAACCAAAAATCTCAAAATAAATTTATTTTTAGGTTTCCAAACCAATGTAAACAAAATATCTCGTACCTCAAATATGTGAATATAATAGTAAAGAATGAAAATTATTACATGCAATGGACCTCGCTGTTCGCGATTTGCATAAAATACATCGCCAAGTAATATTATCTTGGACATTACATACATGAGAGAGGTACTTGTGAAGGTGTACATGAGAGAGGTACTTAAAAGGTTCGAAACTTCAAAAATAGAAACCAACATTAAAACTAATTATCAACTAACAAAGAATCCATCCTTAAACTTTCAGGTAGTATCCCCTCCGTTTATCTTGGTTTGTTTCGTGACCTCCTCGGGGTTCAAAATACGTCCGTATTTTGGTAATAAAATTTCTTGTATCTAATAGCACACTCTAATACCACATTACTACTTGATCTAGTTCGTTTATTTTCTCGACCAATACACGTAACTACACCCAGTCATCTCTTAATTTTCTACATTCATTCCCAGTCGTCGAGCATATCTGAGAATGAAGACTGTGCTGCAGGCAATCAGACGAAGCCCACACCAAAATTGTTTCAAATACGATAATGTATTCGTAAAATTAAAGATGAAAGCTGTTATAGAATCAAGTCCTTTAACGATCAATTTCTAGGCCTACTGAATGTTTTAGTAACTATGCCAAATCTGAGAGAGATTTTTTAGGGAATTATTTTCAACAAGGGAACAATACTTAAAATACGAATTCCGTAAACACGGATTGAAAATTGTGTTTAATGTGAAGATTCTTTATATTTAGCGCATTATACAAATTTCTTTCCTGATGAGATTCATTTCCATTTGCCTCGGCACTTTGGAAACGTAGTACAGAGAAACTCATAATTCCTTGAAAATATTGCGCAATTAATGTTGGATAGTTAGTAAAGTGTAGTTAGCCATCCAGTTCTAGGAAAAGGTACATGTTTCATTAGCAGTAGCGCCCCCAAGGGACTCGGGAAGGCTTTTAGGGCCCCCAGAAACCAAGCATTCTTATTCAAAAAGTAGCTTCTACCACTTCTTCACTGACGGAAGTGAAGTAAATTTATTAGCTAACTTTACAATTATTGACTGCATGCCAAGAAATAAAAAATACATTTTATATTCAGCGTAAATGAAAAAAATAGTTTTTAGGAAGACATCAAGTCAAATGGATACTATATCTGTACCCCCCCCCCACTCCTCGACCGAGAAAAATCCTGGATGCACCTCTATTTATTAATGTACCAATTTCTAATTTTTACATCTCGGGTAATCTTTCTATTACTCTTTGTCGTGTTTCGTAAACGTCCAAATTAGTATCCAGAGCGTCTGCCATTTCCGCTTGTTAGCGATTTTTGCTTTGAAGGGCGCGCGTGACTGAATGCTGTAGCAGATAGGTTGTCCTGACGACATCCAGAGAGGACGATGAATCCGTAAGATGTTGGACACCGTTGGAACCGCTATTTATAGGACGTAAACTTTGTTCTAAATCCATTTGAGCAGCGCTGCTGGAGAACATGATGCCCGCATGTGTACCAGTCGCGCTTTGCCCGTGTGCCAACCGCTACCCTTTGAGTTAGAGCGCAGGAAGTGAAATATTTCCTTGCGTGAATGGCGACGACACGCCTTTTTATGTGACACTGGTATAAATGCGACGTTCATTGCGAAAGATTTGCAACTTAGGATGCTTCAAGGTTACGGCGAATTTGTTGCTGAGCAGACTGAGGTGAGAATGTAACATGTTTTATATCAACTCTCCGGAAAATATTTTGCTTGGATTCATTGTCATAATGAAGTATATTTGTAACACAGTTTTCCGTGTTAAACACTTCATTCGAGGTGCAAAGTGAAACAGGTATTCATCGTTCCCTTTAGCATTGACATATTTTCAGAAGAGATATGCCGATGATTGTCATTCCGCAACTTGGATTAAAAAGCTTACGCACCGATCAATGAATGAAAACAAATGCTTGTATGGATTTTCATAAACGTTGTAAATTGCGGAAAAGAAGACAGTGTGGTCACGTATCTTTTCTGCGACATTAACAAATTACGAAGACGTGGGACGGACTAATGAACCATTCGAGCTGTTCGCCCTACTTTCGTGACACCTTGTTACGCAACTGTGAATTCATGTTGTGCAATCGTTATAATCAGTTTGGGGTTTCACAGTAAAAGAGTTTAAAAACAGTAGAGTTGACGATCAGGATGAATATTACCGCCCTTGGTCATGTTCATTCAACAGATGTATTCTTGTTCGATGATGTAACGTGTGTGACTGAAAATTAGTGGAGTGTATGCGTATACGTGACTGCTCCTCTCCCACTAACGCAGTCCGGCCTTCGTTGTAGCCATGAGTCATGGTTTATGAAAGCAGAAGTTATAGCAGAGTGTACGTTCTGCATCTGTCCCGCATATTCTACTTTATTATCTGAGTGAGAAGGCCCTTGTCGTTGGAAGGTACGCCCGCATAACGAAGATAAGAAGGGTATGCGCAAGGTTTGCTTGTTGCTCAAGTATGGAACTTGTATCTGGTTATTAGAATTGATATTAAATGCTGGTTTTTAGTACTGATAATATGCCACCATCGTTTCTGTGTAGCCACAGTTTTCAGACAGTGAGAGTACTTTCATATTATTCTACCTCTTTCGTTCGTATAATAAATTTTCCCCAAAATTGAGGTTAGAAAGTTTTTGAATTCTTTTTGATTCCATTCAGAAGATATCTGAAAGGAGTGAAAAATTTTCATGATATATTGTTAACTTTTTTAAGAATAGAAAATTATACTTGAAATCGGTTTGCCGTTGATACAATTTCTCTTTGTGGATGATACATCGTGGATTTGTGTACATGTTTTGTGTTTTATTCTTATTGAGTAGGCAGAAAATGACGTGTTATACATTTTAAAACAATTGAATAAAATATCCATAAACATCTAGAATTATTATTATTATTATTATTATTATTATTTCATACCAAATTTAAGTTCTATTAATATATAAATATCTTTAATTGTAAGTAAATTGTAGTGCTCTGCCAACAGATTTCAAAAATCCTACTTGCAGAAATATCTATCTATCTACCTATACAGATACATATTCAGTGTTTTATATTCAAAGAAGGAAAGAGTTTATGGTCGTCATCTTCATTAACGATTGATGAGAGTCAAAGTTATTAAGTATTTTATGGAATGATCATTGTTCTTTCGATCCGAATTTCTTCAAAATTACATTCTCTCCCAGTAAAAATATAGTTTCCCACTGCATAGCATATTTTAGCAAGGGATAGAATTGCTGTAGTTCGAAATTGACATCTGACTGCTCAAAAGACGTCCTGCCCCTTGTGACGTTTGACATGGTTTGGTGGCTGAATTCTCAGGAGCACAGTCTGGCCGTTGTGTAGTCCCGCCCGAGCGCGGTTCATTCGATCCGCCCGCCCCAGCCCCCGTCTGCCCCGCGACCGCCTTTGCATCCGCACTCACTGCATACGAAAGAAGCTCAGAATAAGGCGTATTGAAATGCGGCTGATTATGATGGGCAGTCATAACTAACGTCTAGGAAATTTGAATATAGTCGAGCGGGACGTTTGAAGCATGTTTTATTTATGGCATTTGTGCGGGCCGCGCGGTATGTGGGTCACGCGTCATCTGCATAAACGAACCCCCCAAAGGAGTACGCGGCGCCCGGGTGGGAGGGTAGTCCCGCCGCCCGGCCAGTGAGCTGCGGCTTGGGCATTATCCGTCTTCCTTGTCAAGGTCTTCCCAACTGACATTGGGCAGTACATTCGAAAAGACGTTTTGCAAGCTACGATAAGTGTTCAGGTTGTCAGGTTTTCATTGCTAAAGCGAAATAATTATATCACCCTATCAGAAGTAGTCGAACGCTTTCCTGATCCGAAGACGACTTTTAGTAGCGAAAAACATTTGTCCTTGCATGATTTTCGTGAACAGCGACTATCCCTTGTAACGTGGAGTTAAAAAAATGATTGACGAAGTGTAATTTCTGATCGCTGAAGTGGAAATTCGTCCGTAAGAAATGTATCTATGCGGAAGTTGTCCGTGATCGAGGTTGAAATATAAACTGGTGTATTGCTAATCTTTGGAGACAATTGTTACTGTATTGTGCATGATTTACTTTTACTGAGAACAACATGATCTTCGGAATGAGCGTATGAGAAATCCTCCTTAATTGGAGATTGCTTAATACTGATTAAATTTAATGTTTATTTATGTTATGTAATGTAGTTTGTGGGTATGTTTATGTTATGTAATGTAGTAATGGGTTTTGAATATTATGGTGAAATATCTCTTCAATGCATGGAGTTCTATATCTTGCCGAAAAATATTTATTGTGAAAAAAGTATTTTATCTGAAGCAGACTATAACTTTGGGTTACATGTTAACAAGGGCTCCTTCAGTCTCACTTAAATTCTAGATTCATAAATTCGTTTTAACACGGTTAATATGTGTATTTAGAGATTGAAACCTGATTTTATTGATCATTTCCATAACGTATCATTGAAACGTACTGTCAGTTTAGTACAATAATAATAATAATAATAATAATAATAATAATAAAAATAATAATAATAAAAATATAAAATTGGAATTTCTCACATAAGCGAATCGCCAATTTCCACTACTCTCGTGGTATTGCATATTATACAATTAATTAGTGTGCTCAGTTCACAAATTTTGATAAACTGAATTAAATACTGGGTACTCATGAAGGTCTCGTTCCATATCGTGCAATTCCGTAGGCAGAGAGGGAGCCCTGTTTGAAGGCGTTTTTCCTTCGTAGATTGCAGTCTCTCCTGCTGCGAGACGCCATTGCCGTTGATGCATTTATGCACCTCCGTCACTCTCTCTCTCTCTCTCTCTCTCTCTCTCTCTCTCTCTCTCTCTCTCTCTCCTCCTTCCTCTCCCTCCCCCCTCTCTTCTCTGTCTCTCTCAACCGATCACGAATGCGTCGACAGTCTGGGCAGTGGCGGCGCCCGCATCACTCTTCGCTCATTCCGCGCTGTTGCTGGGCCGCCGCAGCAGTAGATCCTTTGGCGTCGCCACAAAGCGTTTTGGGTCCGCAAACGTCAAGGAAGATTGCTTCTTTTTACTCATTGACTATTTGTAGAGTGAAGGCTTATTGTTACATTTGTCAGGAAACATCCTTTGCTAGGTGTAAGGAACTTCGGATTGATTTTAAAAACGAAAGTAATGAGTCATATTGAAGATTCATGTTGTCCAGTTGCTAATCGCAATTATGTTGTTTAAAGATGTACTAAGTTAGAAATATGATTTGTTTATGTTAAATACGACAGTAATGAAAGACAGTTAATGGAGAGTGAATGGACTATACACTTTTAGGCCTCATGCTCCTCCTGAATTAAAGGTTTATAGACAAAATGATAAATTGTTAATGTTAATTGTATATTAAAGGACATATTTCAGAATTTTGGGATCATAAATCATGTTTTTAAAAGCATATTTCAAGAATTTTGGGGTTAGAAAAATCTTCTCCGTACTCATGAACGTTTCAAGAAAATTTCCTCGAGTTATTCTGTGTATGATAGAGCGTAACACTTAACATTGCACTCCTACACCAAGATTATATATTAAAAGAATGGAGGAGGATTGATGTGTGATTCACATTGTTGCAAATGTAATTACCGGAGGTCACATTATTTCTATGTTAACTGGATGCGAATTGGCAATTTCGTACTGGGAGGCATTGTTCAAATTTCCCGTGTAACAGGGTCAGTAACGAAGTTCCTATCTACCAATCCAAATTTTTCCAATTTTATAAATTAGTGTATTTTTTAAGCATTTCAAAGTGTGGAAGTCATAGAGAGGCACTTAGAAATATATTAATTGAATTTGTTCATCTGACAGGGACAAATTAATGCTTTTTTAGCAGGGCGCTTCAAGGTCTGTTGGGGGGGGGGGGACGAGCTCTGTATATACCCTCCCTACAATACATACTCTACATTTTCATTTCTGATCAACAATTCCGTATGTAATATAAAGACCGTTGTTGAACTGGTTACACATATTAATTAATGTCCTTTCATCAATTATTTTGGTAGGTCTTTGCCATATTGTGCGCAGAATTTTATCCGCAGAGCGCGGCACGCTATAGCGAAATGCGGAATTTTCTGCATAGAAATCATTTTAATCACGACTATAGAGCCAATTACTTTAAGCCACGTGGTGAAGTATGTGTCTCCGAAAAGATTAGAGCAATGCGGAAGATCCTGGCCATTGTTCAAAGGTTCTGCGCTGAAAATGTATTCGGCCCTTGGATTTACTTCATTACATAATGATCTGAACCGATTCCATTAGTCTTGTAAATATCATCGTCTTCAATAATATCCGCTGTCTCGGTGTTATCAGAGGAGAAGAGCCACTGAGGCTTGGGCAGAAGTGGCGGCAGTACGCTGTGCTGTGCCGGCCGACCTTGGCGAAGACGACGGTGGCGGCGGCGGCGGCGGCGGCGGCGGCGGCGGCGGCGGCGGCGGCGCTGTGTTGCCAATTTCTGCGAAGTCGGACGTTGAGGCCGTGGAGGCGCGTCCCGCCACCACTTCTGCACGTGAAGTAGCTGATCGGCAGCGGCAGCAGCCGGCGCCGTCGCAACTGAAAAACGCCCTTCCGTCTTCTCGCCCGGATTCTGGTTTGCCTCGCCGCTCCGCTCTGCCTCCACCCGGCTCTGCCGCTCTGCTCCGCCCCGCTCTCCCTGGGCTCTCGGGGACGCCCAGCCAACGCGGCTCACGGAAGCTGTGCCCGGGGCCACGAGGAAGTCGCCAGGAGACAGAGCAACGGCGGGGTTGCACTATGGTGTCTGTGGCCAAAATGTAACTTTTCAACTGCTATAAATGAACCTTCTGGGTACCATAATGTGAAGTAAGCACTTTGAAGTTATCGGTTTTGCTCCCACTTTGTCGAATATTGGCCCCCCTGTTGCAAGGCACGCTTGTGAAGTTGGTACTTCCCCGTTCGGTCTCCGCGCCGAAATGCGAGCCATCAAGCCGGGTTGAAGTTTAAAATGTGCTGTCTTTGCATGTTTATTCTGTTTTCTTTAAAAATTTCATCTATACAGTTGAAGAGCTAGTTTATTTTAGATAATTGAACTAATCACTAATATTTGAGCATGAGAAGTCATGTTCTTTAGACAATCATTTAAGAAAGAAACAATATTTGAAACAAAACGCGTTGTAGTATCTATCCCGACTACAAGAAGACGTGGAATTTTAAATATATAATCGATAATCTACATAGAGACCGTTACTTGAAACGACATTCGTTGCGGTACTTCCTTGACAAAATATTTTGGAAGACACATCGAATCGATTAGTGCTGGACAAGAAGCCATTCAGCACATGGACTATATGCTAAATGTTCGTAATATTAATGTGGAAATTATTTCTAGTTCTAGTTTGGAAGGCATTACCAATGGGCTTACCAATGTATACAACAAAATTCGATATTCCTGGCAATCATTCCAGTGCTTCGTTGGCAGCCACTCTGATAACACTCCGTTTGCAGACAGAATATGATGTCATTTATATATACAGGATCACCATTAGGTTATTTTTGAGAACAGGGGTCATAAATAAGAAATAAAATATACAAAGTTGATCGATAGCATCGGGCAAGAAAAAGCGACAGACAGAATAATTTGGAAGCATTCAAATACCACAAGCATTCAATAAAGCATTCGACGTTTCAGTTACAATGATTTTTAGCATTAATTTAGACGCCAAAACAAACTAAATAGCCTTTCTTATATAATAGCTATGATGACAAAGAACAAAGAAAACTCGGAAATCACAGAAGAAGATGTAGTAGTAGAAGTAGAAGAAGGAGGAGAAGGAGAAGAAGAAAGGTGCAAAGATGGAGAAGAAGATGAAAAATCATGAAAGCATTTTGAAACATTCCAGCAGATTATTGGATGCAGAAAACTTAAATAGTAAATAGTAGTTAAGCTAATACGTATTAATTCAACATTTTAGTTAGAAAATATACATATTTTATGAATATTGTACTTTTCCTGCAGTTTAATTTGTGGTTTCGTTATTTTAATGCGTGAGATGTATTAACTGTTAATATAATGTCCACAATTTACAGTTAATTTTTAAAAAATTGGTGTCGGAAACCATAGTGGTTTGTTGCGAAAACGAGTCGCGCAGATGCGTTAAAGGACTGAAGAGAGCGTTCTTTGCGAGCGCTCATTAGGGGTTGCGAGATTATTGTAGAAAACATGTAAAATGGTTCTTGGAATGTTGATAATATATTTACATGCCTAATCGGAGAATCAGCTGCCTTCTGGGCTAGTTTGAACAAGAGCTGAGGCGCACCAGACAGGTAGAGGTAGTATGGTAGTTTGTCGCAGCCCGACAAGACCGAAGCATTTTGCATCGTACGGCTGAAGGCCTTACTCAGCACCACCCACATCCTCACACGCTGCTCATTAGAGGTTGTCAATGGTGACAGAAACTGCCAACCGCTACTGCACTGCAGAAGCTGCGAACTTACCTTGCTCCTGCAGAGAGGCGAAACCCCAGAATCTAATTTGGTCCTTATGCGTGGTAAGCAAGCTTCCGATCCGACTCCATCTTGTCTGTGAGCCATCGTGGAACATAAACATGCACACATACCTATCCTAATTGTGTAAATTAGAAATTGAATTATTTAAGGAACAACATAAGTCACTGAAAAGTAAATTCAGTTTCGACAAACAAAACTCCGACTGCGGCTGTGTATCACAAAAGTGAGTCAAGTTGTTAGATCTGTTCTGAAAACCCTCCAGTAACGCTTGCCTTATGATAGATCTTTCAGAGAGTGTTACTTAAATAATAAAATTGTCAATAAACGACTGCTGTTTCTGAAATAAATCAATTGATACCTACATTTGTAGCAGAAATTCTGGATTACTTTCCCTCTAAAAAAAGCATCATTTCGAAATATAGAGACAGTGGAAAGTGCAAGCATCAGTTGTGTATGCGAGGGAAATGGATTAGTGGCAGTTTGATACTTTAACTAGAATGATTGTTTTTCGGATTGTTTACTTCCCTCTTTTTACCTTCGGGGTTTAGGGACTTGACCTTTCTGAAACTCGACTCTTGTGAAGCAACTTATCAAGACGCTATTTTTTGAGACGGGTTGGAAGAAATGAAACGGTATGGTTTCCATGACGTTCACATTTCACTTTTGTAAACGATATTCTAAGCAACGTGAAATGAAAGTAATGATAGTTGGATGGGTATGGTTTTACTGAATACCCTCGCCCCAGAGCGGGAAAATCCAAGAAACTCCGTGTTGAAATATGCAGTTTTTTGAATAATAGTTTTCGCAACAAAGAAATTTTAAGCTATCTCTCTGAAAAATATTTCTTAAAAAGTGCTCTGGGCGCTGTTCATTAAAACGTTGAGGTTAGTAATTTGTCTTTATCTCTATTTCACAGATATTTTAAATACTAAGCAGGAATTCTACATTCCAGAAAACTTCAGTCACACTTTTAGGAAACGCTGGTATTTTGTCCAGTCCGTTGTACCTGTACTCTCCCCTTATCCTTGAAGGTGCGGCCATCAGTTCCCCCAACATTTCGTGTCCTTCCATGAAAAGGATGAGAACCCTGTAAGCGGCGTCCGACAGTGGTCAACCCGGATGAGCTTTTGTGCTCGCTCACCTTGACCGCGATCAGGTTGTGCTCAGGTCGCATTTCTTTGGAGTGGTGAGTCGTTCTGCAATAGTAATCCGCTCAGCGTTTTCTGTAGAACTCCCGTTATTGAAATTAATGATAATAACTCCCGTTATTGATAATGTCAAACATTATCATTTTGCTGGAGAAGGGTTTTATTCTGAGGAAAACAGTTTATTTACGTATAAGTATTTTCTCATTTCTCTATATTCCGACTGGCTTGTAATGTGTATCTTAATGAATTTTCCCTGACAAAATATACTATTTTTCTAAAACATAGTGTACCTAAAAGTTTGATATATATCTTGCGCATCGACAATATGTGGGAATTCGGATGATTGGATAAACCTCAGAAAGGAAGTTAAACAGACATTAGGCACACAAAAAATATATGAATTCATGAAGGCTTTTTTAATATATATATATTTTTATTGAGAGTTTTAATTTACATGGTTGAGCCGTTTGGGTCTTTCAGATAGTTGAACACAAAATATATACCACAACACTGACAGATGAGACAAACCATGAAGATTGACAAACATTATGCACAAATCTGTAAAAGCAGATTTACATTAAAAAGAAAGAAAAAAATAAATTATCTGTGAAGATTGTTAAGGATGACAATAACACTCTTTCCAACATTACGATGTTATATACATACATTATTCCCAATTTAAACGTTTAATTTCTTCCCTCAAAATTGTTTCGGATTGTTGGGCTTTGGAAGAATGAATTTGAAGAATGTTTAACAGTTTGTGAAGTACTGTGAGTTCGGGCCGATTTACGTTTACCCGCGATAATGGGAAGTGGCTATTTTAAATCATTGCTTCATGAAAAGGGTATAATTTTTGGTACCATGATAGTCCATCAGTTGGGTAAGATTACTTAATTTCGAAAAAGTCTCAGCTGACTATGATTATAATGCAGTAAAATTAATTGTCGAACCGCGTCTTGTTTGATAATTTATTTTCCATTACATAATAACTTAATAGTAGGTATCTCAAACAACGTACACGATAAATTTAAGTTGATTGTGTGTTATTTTCGTTGCGTTAGGAATACGTCCCGATTTTTTCGGAATTTACAGAAGGCGTCTCCTCTCAGTACTAGGAGCTCCCATTTTGGAATCACTGCTGTGCGTCGGTCCCTGTTGAAACGCTCTGTCGCTTTCGCGAATCCCATTTGTTCGCACAACGCACGAGACCAAACACACGCACGCACGCGTACACAAGGTTCACTCTTGTTTGCGCCGCTCCTCTTTCGGAGGGGCGCGGCAGCGGGCGCACATGGCGGCCAGAGTGCGCGTGACTGACGGTTCGCGGGGCGCCCTCTCCCGCCTCGCTCGCAGATTCCCGCCGCCGCCGCCAGGAAGCGGGTCAAGGCCTCGGGGCCGGGGCCATCATGGCCCAAATGCGAATTCGCCTGCGGCCGCCGCCGCGCGCGAAACGTGCGCTTGCACGTCCGCGGCGAAAGCGGCCGGGCCGCTAATGGCCCCTGGCTCCTGGCCGCGGCCCTCGCGCCGCTTGCCAAACACAGGGAGCGGCCATTGTTAGGACTTGTTCGGCGCTGCTTATGGAATGCGTTGCCTTCGCCTGAGGGGGCTCTGACTGGGAGGACCTAGGGCTCGAGTCCCGTCGACAATTCAGTCACGAACTGGAGGAGAATTCTAGTAGCCGGTTGCTCAGATCCGTAGCTTTTCGTGATTTCTCCGATCAACACCACACGAATGCAAGAGCAGTACCCTAACAGGCCATGGACCGCGCTGTATTTCCTTCCTCGTCCTTGTCGTATCCTCCCCCTTTTATACACACACACACGTACATGCACTATACTACCACACGTGTAGGGAGATCTGTCGGGAGTTTAGAGCTTGCCCCGGCTGGGGGCGGTTCTCCGCTGTCGAAGACACTTTCTGAATGGGGAAACTCCCCCGCAAACCGATGTTTACAATCTCGCCATCCAACGGGGGAAGAACACCGTCACCTCTCGTGATAAAATATGCACTACACTTACGGGAGTATTAACCATACTAGTTGACACTTCCGGAAACGAGTAATAATCAATCGTTTCCTTGCCTGGGCGATGCGTTCTGTGAACGTCTTTCATGCAAACTTCTTGAGGAAGAAAACACATACCCCTTACGGAGTTACTTCGAACCTGATCATGAATTCTGGTCCTTCTATAATTGGAGGATCATTTCCTTCGGGGATGCAAACTTACTTTTAAAGTGGTTGTGTTTCTGTCTTAAAATCGTGGGAAATGCTTAATAAGAACGTTGCCTTGAATAATTACACTTAAGAATGCTTTAGAATGATTACACTTAAGAAAAAAATATTTTTATTATCTTCGATCGCTCGGACTTCATGGACGAAAGTGGTGCAATTGCGGAAGTACGTCTCATAAGTCAGAAGTTATAATGAGTTCGCTCTGCGAATAGATGCAGAAGGGCATTGCCAAGTCTGTGAGACCATGAGTGGGCTTTTTGGTTGCATTATTTCGTTGTCATTTAAGGAAGGTTTTGTGCTATTGAAGAAGCGGTTCCCGGAAGTGCTTTTGACTGTGAGAGTTTACTTTGTCTGGAATGAGAATACACGATGACTCTTCAATATGATAAAGCGCATCCTCAAGATCCTTGTGTGAAGTACGTCAGCTTTTGGAGAGCACTTTTATTAGTCAATTATTATCAATTTTTGTTATTTTAATTAAATATGTGGTAAGCGTGCAAGGTGTGGGAGAAACCGATGGAATATAATACTTGGAACATGTCATTGTTGGCGTGAGATTTATTTTTCTGCCTTTCCTTTGGGATTTGGTTATACTTTTGTGGCCGTTGAGCGTAACTGAAGTGGTGTGGGTGAAGAGGCGGCGTCGAGGCCCTCGCGGAACGGGGCGCGGGAGAGCGGCCGTGCCCCGCGAGTCAAGGCTGCGACCGGTCCAGGCAGCGGTCCCCGCCCTCCCCCCGAGGAGCGGGCTCACCGCCTTCGCTTCCGCGGCGGATGCACTGTCACGTGCCCACGGGCGAGGGCACTAGTGACAACTTGAGAGACCAATCGGCTTGCGAGCATTTGTGTACTTTCGTTCAGCCACAGTTCAGCGTTGCCGCTCATTTCTCACGGAGGCGACAACGTTCGGTTGGGTTGGAAGGTTATGAACTTGATATCAGGACGTGTCGCATGTAAGTGTTAATGTTTTGAGATATGATTTGTATGTTATGTAGATGGTCAGGGAACTGTCAGAGTCGTTGCCGGTACTGTAATGATAGCGGTAGATTGTGGTAGCGGTGATGGCAACTCTAGGAACGAGGTGAGGAAGCTTGGGGCCAATATACTTAACCGACACATGCCCTAAAAGGAGGTGTGGGAAATTCAATTTTCGGGAAACATTCCATAACATTAAACCATTCAATTCATAGATTTCACGCTGACAATGAGACTCATTTTCACAAATGTGCTTTGTGTGCGTATCGTGTTAATAAGTAATTTTAAAACTCTTTTAGTGTCACTATATAGTTCTGAGTTGCGGAGGTGCCAAATTTGCTTTTCTTTGCCTTCTGACTGCGCGGTTTTAGGTATCGCTACTTATGTAGAAATTTTAGTCTAATGCATTGTTCTTGATGCTATAATGAATTGCCTAAGGATTCTCGAAAGCAACAGGCGTTTGTATACATCGCTCGTGTTAGATAACATTAAAATGATTGACTGGCTGTGCCGTGAGGCAGTTTGCCATTGTCCGCGGAAAGTGCCCGCCTTGTGTTTGCCGAGGTGCGCGGTGGCGACGGCTGCTGCGTGCGCGGACAGTAACTCCATTGTGGCGGCGCGGTGGCCTTGCGCCTGGTGGCCCGGTGGCCCCGCCCGCCCGACGCCCCACTTCTGGGAGCGGGTCCAGGGAGGGCTCGCTCTGCCCCATGGCGATCCTGGTGAGGGTTACTGAACGCAAGTAATTCCTAACGATTGATTAGTGGTTCCGGGAGCGTCAACTGGCAAGGTCATTAGCCCCCCGTGTGTAGTGCGTGTTGTATTTTAAATTTATTTAAGGTCGCTTTTCAACTGCTAAGGTCGAGTAGTGACCACAGTAAGTATCACTGGGAGTAACGGTATATGGACACACAAACATAGTATATGCTTCGGATGGGAGTGGAACCCTTCAAGCGTGCGTGCTTTTTTTATCGTGGGAGGTGGCGTTGATCTTCCTCAGCTGAATGGCGACATCCGGCGCCAACCTACAGTGGCGTATGAGGGTTTTCCCCATCGAGGTATCTTCCCCTGCACCCCCTCCTGTAGCCGAGAAAAGCTCTGAGCTCCCGACATTGTGGTAGTGTAGTGCATGGTAGAGTACGTGTGTGTGTAAGGGGTGAGGGTAGTACAAGGAAGAAGTAAAGATCGCGTGCGATCCGTGGCCCGTTTGTTCGGATACTGCTCCGGCATTCGCCTGATGTTGATAGAGGGGACCACGGAAAACTCCCGGCCAGAGAAGCCGGTCGCTAGAATTGGCCTCCTAACAGCGCCTGAACGCTACGAACAGCTACGACGCTAGTGTCGAAAATCCTGCCACCGTCGGAATTCGAATCTACAATCAAAGTGCTATGCTCTACTGAAGTGACATTAGTTCATGCCCTGAGCCATCTTTGCCGGTGACCATGTAACGGAAAAGAATATGTTTTTTGCTTTTAAAAATGATTCCGTGAAGAACGATAAGAATAATACAAGCATACTGGACAATTGCATACTGGACAGTTCACTCTTTACTTAATTGTTTACTGTTTCCACTGTGCAAAATATTTTTCAACGTTGCGAATAGACATCGGATCGGGTTCCCATTCAATAGATTTCATGTGCACCCTGCAATGACGATGGCTAGAGTGTTCAAATCGTTCCGAAATAAAATAACAGCGTTTAACTCAGCGCCATACATTCGTGGTCATGTATTTTGACCGTTACAGTTGTGTTGCAGAAATTAAATAAACTACTTTTATATTTTAAATGTAACACCACAGAATATCTCTTATATTAACATGTTTCGCATCTTTCAGGGATAAAAATATGCAAACTTTTCGTGAAGATGTTTCACAAATAGTTACGTAAAATATCCGTTCAGTCCTGAATATTTTAACGTCAAATGTGTCAGTAGCCCGTACACGAAGAACAAAATATGGGTTTATTCGATTACGTTGAAGGAATAGTGTACTACTGTGTAGTAATGAAATACCGTATAGTAACGAAAATAGTAAAGATGACAAATGCACTCAATTTGAATTTATTGTGTACCACCAGTTTGTAGTTGTGCGAAAGAGTGATAAGTTGATTTAGTTTGTTTTTTTCCTGCTTATAATTTATCCAGCTGTGAAAAATATCAGTGTAAATGTCGGGACGTAAGGTTGTACTTGCGCTGTGAGAGAGGAGGAGTTGCGGGCGGAGAATCACCAGCAGCGCGATAGGCAGATCCGCTGCTCCGCGACCTCGCCTGGGGTTCCCGTCTATCGCGCAAAGGTCGCGTCGTGCAGGGCAAGGGGGATTGGGCGCCCTCGCGCTTTCTCGAACAGGCGCTGATTTACGACGATGCGCGGAGGACGCTCGTTTCCGTCAGGGGCCGTCGAGGAGTTCGCGCGGCCCATGAATCTTTGCCGCGCCGGCGCTTAGCGGCGGTGTTTGCAAACTGAGTGCATTTGTCGAAGCGGCTGGACCCCGCGCCCGGGCGAGGGCACGGTGCGAGGGAAGAAGAAAATTTGTCCTGGTCATGAAATAAAATAATCGTGTTGACCGGTTTTGGGCTCGTGTAACGAAATTGGAAGAGTGTTTTTTTTATTATTATTATTTTATTTTTGCCAGGCCCGAAGGCCTTCAGCAGCCGAGTACGATACTTGAGGATATAATGAATTATATTAGCCTTGTTTAAGGTACATTATTCGTAGATGAATACATTGGGTACACGTGGATTGAATGTGCGAAGGTGCATCCGGTACACGATGATGGGGGGGGGGGGCGAAGAATTGTCGCGGTAGTTTCCGCTTTAGTCTGTCGTGGGGAGGATGCAGATGGACGGAGATGGGAGTGATGCCGGGTTCGTTATGTAACTGGCAGTTAGGTTTAGTAGACCAGGGAGGTTTTGTAATGGTTCGGGGAATTTCTTTTGGAAAATCTGCATTTTTTGGTTTCTGCACAAATTTCTGCCGAATGGACCTCCTGCATATCCTGTTTCTTGCTGAAAGAGAAATAACTTCAATCGATTTCTTTTACGCAATGCGTGTACGTAATTATGATGGAACTGGAGAGGTAGTAGATATGTGTAATTGCTTTCTGTGTTCATGAAACGAAGGTTTTGCAGTTTTCTCGATGTTGTATATAATCATCTATTTGTAGGTTAAAATCAATAATAATTATATAAATTAAATTAAATAAAAATTGTCGTATTTTTGAATCCTATAATAAGCGGATTAGAGTGTGCTTTCTACCTTCAAAATGAATTAACGCAGTCCTTTGTTCTTTAATAAATGTCATTTTGAAAGTTTAGAATCGGTAGGATAATGTAAAGTGGTAGAGGTAAATGACGTTTGAATCGTGAGTATAATAATTGCCTACATTTTTGTCTCTAAATATAACGAGCGCGTTTTCTTATCTTTGCCTTCAGTTCTGAAGCGTTCGAAAGAAAGTTTAACGCAAGCGAGCCGGCGCCGCCAGTTCGCCCTCTGTCGCACGGCGCACTTTTCGTGCGCACGACCTTGCACCTCGCGCGGGGCGGAACTCAACTCCATCCGCCCGCCCGCCCGCCAGTCGCCCTGCGCAGCGATGTCCTGTCGGAAGGCGGTCTCGTCCTGACGCACATTTCGCCCCCAAAATAGCGCGCGGGTGCTGCGGGCCGGGGACAGGTCCGGGGGGGCTTTTCCTGACGCTGCCGTTTTCGTGCGAGCGGCCGCTGCCGCCGGGCGGAATTGCGTCACCGACCTATGCGCGAGCGGCCGCGGCCCGGCTCATTAGCGCGTTGCAGGGCGCGCTGTGCGGCCTGCCAGGGCCCACCCGGTGCATCCGCAGCACCCACCTTGTATTGGAAGATACAGAGACGTCAAAGAATTTACGGATCTGCCGTGCTTGAAGTTGAATTACAGTTATGCGCATTGGACCGGGAAACGACAGGAGGGAAAACGCGAAGCCTCAGTATTTTGTTTGTGAATTCAATGTAACACCCGCCTCAGACTTTTTATTACTAAATGCTTAATCTGAATATTACCCTTCTTCCTACATTTTATAGATCAGTGAACTCAAAATTACAGTTTCCCAATGAAAGCAGTGTAATAGTAAATGAAAGAATAGTCATAGAAATGTTTGTGGATTTCTTATTGAATATACATATTTTGTCCGGATTGGATTTGATTCCGTCAAAACTCCATCTTACCCGTTGCAAACTTGTAGTAGTTGTAAGTAAGTTGCAAGCATGCTCCTTCGCGCCTGGTTTCTTATGTGTTGTCAAAAGATCGATGGAATGAAGGGGAATAGTACAATAACATGTGTACATTTAAACCACGAAGGGTTTACGTTTAGAGAGAAATTTGCGTCAGTTGCTTATTAAAAGGTTTTATAGTTTAAGTATAAATTTTAATATCTCAAAATCGAAAGAAATCAAGAGAATTAATGCTAATTTGCTGCCATTTGCAGTCATTAGGCCGCGGACTAACTACGAGTGCTTTGTTTAGTTGGAATATAGTTGGTCTGGGGCTTTGTGTGTGTGTGTCTGCGCGCGTGCAGTTGATATATCAAAAGTAATCAACCCTTCGTGAAGTTAAGAGTTAGCAAAGCTATGAAAATAGAGACATTTTTAGTTCGAATATTTAATGTTTTAAACGCAAAGATCAGTAAATGTATGCATAATTCAGTAATGTATAAGCATGCATGCAGTAATCATTTGACACAAGTGTTTTGTTACAAAAAACGTTCAGTGTTTATAATTTTGTGGTGCATTACGTTTTGAAGTTAAGGTGGATACCAAAATTCCCTACTATAGTCCATTGCAACGTCCATACATATTGGTAAATATTAAAAAAAGTTCAATAACATTTTGAGAAACGTGTTTAACACTGTTCACAGTGAATAGTAATTCTACTGTTCCAGAATTTGTGGACTTCCACAATTTCATTAAACGTGGAGAAAGGGTAATGAACGACCGAAATCAATATTTAGATATTTTCGACTACGTGTTGTACATGTATGTTGTAACTTTTTTCTTTTGTGCGATGTAAACACAGGGATTCGGCTGAAATTGCTGTTTACAGTTTCCGTTGCACTAAACGCGCAAAAAGTAAACACTCGTACCACTCGCAAAAACAATTCCATAACCTGCCAACCTGACTTCAATTCAGCCCAAATCACGAGATGAAAAATTGTGGTTGGTTCGATTTTGATATCACCACCATACGAAGTTGTCCGAACGTTTATTGTTTTAGACTTAGCGGAATACTTCGCTTTCTGCTTATATAAATTTGTTATCGAATTTACTTCACTTTTACTTGATTTAAATGACTCAAGCGTAGAAAAAAACACACTCATTGCTCAGCTATTTTTAGTTTCGCACGATTTCTTCAAAACAATGAATCACGATTATTTTGTTTGAAACTTGCGCAAATGTGCTTTTCTCATGTTTTTGACAGGTCTTTCACTCCGATTTGTTCTCTTGAGTGTTGGAAGCTCAAGTGCCCTTGGAGGAGACCTGCTTGTTGCGACGGAATCGGTAGTTCAAGGTGGATACGGCAGAATGACCACGCCCGTAAAGGTCAAACAGATTAAGGCGGTGGAACGGAGTCTCGATCACCGATATTCGATCGTTTGCATTCCTCCGATGCCATTCGTTGCATGCGCCACGCCCATTGACAACACAGAGTGAAGCTCCCGCCTCTACCAGAGCGGTACTCGCATTATTCGTGTAATATTCCTACAAAGATCAGAAAGGTAACTTAATCTCTTTCAAATAGTCTACTTTTTCTTTACGGGTGTCATTTAATCTTTTTGTGCTTTCCTCTGTGGTGGCGGTGATTTTTATCTCAAAGAATTGACTTTGAAAAGTATTTGTGGAAGATTTATTATTCACTTCATGCAACATCTACCTTTCACAAATTTCATATATCTCTCTCATTATAGTTACATACATTCTATAGTGAGGTTAGAGTCACTTCTAATAATGGGTTTACGAAAGTTGTAACAGGCATTGCTGGAATATTAAATAACAAGAATATGGAATAGTTCATACTTCCGTTTAATATGGATGTTTCGAACACGAGAGGAAATTAATATCTTATTTTTTCCTACGAAGAAATTGCGTAGCTAAATTTGCGAAGACCCGATTTACAGGATTTCTTTTGACTACTGTTTCGGGGATTTTAGTGATCGCATGGCGGCGCACACCGACTCTGCCGCCCACAAGCCACTCAGCGCGAGCGCGCATTCGCCAGAATTCCCGAAATCGTTCGTCAAAAGGAAGTACATTGGGTCTAAATGATGACGGGGAGTCTCCCTAACTGTAAAGATCCCCCATAACTTCTTAACGACACGCGTTATCGAAATGCAATTTTTGTCCAACAATACTGAGCCAAAGAGAAGGTAATATACCACACAGCCGTCATTGGTGTTAACTTTTATTTTGAAAAAAAAAAGTTATTATTTTTTAATGTAATTACATAGGTTTTTACCTTCTATAGAGAGATCATAAAAAGAGGTATACAAACATCTATCGTACAATCTTTAATACCCGAATGTTGCAAGAGGTAGACATTTCAGTCTAACAAATCAATTAACATTGGGAAGATAATCTTCTGTAATTTTACTAACTTTTTTTGTACGCTTACTTTGAAGATGCGTTTTACAGGCTATGTATCGTCCATAAAATACAACATTAGTCGTGTAGGCCGATAAAAAAATATTCACGTACGTTTGTAAATGCGCTTGCACAGAGTTTTGCAAAACAAACACAACCTAACAGAAAACACATCAACAATTTTTCATCATTCAATTTGTGTTAGAAGCTCTTTTGTTTCAATGAAGTTTATTTTCAAGGTTAAATAATACACATTTCTTTATTCTATGAGTGTGACATACGGCTGTGTTTCTTTGTTGTTCCTGCTCTTCGACGATAAACCATTACCCTTTGATGTTCCCGAGCCTTAAATAATAAAATAAACTTTAGATGTCCCCTGTTAGGCTTACCCAGACGACCCGAGTTACAAATATACGAATATCACCCGAGATTTGCCTCTACATGCTTGTAATAAATCAAATCATCAACATTAAATCATTCAGTGTATGAATAATGATGGCTCGGCGGGTGTGCAGAAATATGCACCCTCAAATGCAAAGTAGTGTTTTTTGTACTGGCTAGTGTCAACCCTCAGCAACATTACGCCCCAAGTGGTAAACTTCTAATTATGGCAAGATGTATAATAGTTTCTTAAGCTAATGTGCTCTATTACCGTAGTAAATTATCGTAAAATACGAGAAACAAACGTTTTGGTAGCATCTCAGAGAGCCATCATTAAAGAAAGATGTTAGATGTTACACAATTACTCTAGCCAGTGAATGTATAAAATATTTACTATCAAATATTTGGAGATAATATTCCATATTTTATGTACTTTACAAGTGAACCTATCAGGAAGGCTCATTGTTTGTAGACAGGATAGGACACATAGCGCACTGATGGGATGCGGCAAGACGCTTGATTTTAACTACTACTTTCCCCTTTAGTTGCAGTTACCAGAGAATAATTCTAGTATGCTTCGTAAATAATTTTTAAAATATACATTTTTACCATTTGAGTTTTGAATGAAAACGATGGTCGATGTCGTGCCAATGCCTGCGCCTGAAGGAGCGGGGTGGGAGCGCCAGCCGCGTCCCCGCCTGGGCCTCCGCGCGGTGCGGCTGCATCGCGTGGCCTTCGCTGCTGCCGCCGGTGCTGCAGCCTTGAGTTCGGGCCACGGGAGGCGGCGGGCGCAAGGCGCGGGGGCATGCGGGAAGCTCGCCGTGGGCGGAGGGGGCGCCGCCGCCCTCCCTTCCCTTCCCACAGCCAGGCGCCATCTTCCCCCGCCACCCCGCCAGATTGCAAGCGGCCGGCGCGGCGTCCGTTCCCGCAAGGCGATGCGCCGCCACACCGCACTCCCCGCCCCTCCCCGCCCTCGCCGCGCCGACACCCCCTTCTGCTGGAATTCGTTAAAGACAGCCTTTTCTTTCGCCTGGTACAAGTTTACGGAGGCGCCGCGCTATTGGTGGATAGAAAATTCAGTATAATTTATTCGCATAATTGTGAGAACGAGGCGCCTTGTGATGTAACGAGTTGCATGCCGGCGCTCCACCTCTGGCTGCCGATGCCTGGATCCCGGATGCCCTCGTGGAAGTTGATGGCGGTTGCAAGACCCTAGTTTTAATAGGTTTCTATGCTCTTTTGTCAGATGCTTGTATACGTTGCCGCTACGTACCATTTATGAACCATTACTCTTATGCATGACTAAAAGAGGTGAGGTGTCGAAAATAATTAATTTAGACCCATTCTTAAAAAAATGACATTCATAACATTTTCAATAATTGAATGGAGTAGGCGCACAGATTGTTTCATTTACAACAATAATTTACGAACAATCATGAAATGTGATAATTTGAATAATCTCATTTAAAGGAACCGTAAGAAGGATATCAGCAGAATACAATAATGAATTTTGCTATACTCTATTGAACCCCTTAGAACAGATTACATTTTGGTCTAACGTGAAGTTTTTAATTTAATTTTCTCCGCCTACGAATCCATAACAGTGTGCGGTGTAAACTAGCCTGTGGACATTTTATAAACAAAGAAATTAGGCAAAATTAATACGCGTATGGTAAATTACGGCAGTAACTTAACCCATGTGCCGTTTCGACGTGGACGAGTCATGCCGGGCTCGACTCGAGGCATGCACCGCGACTTGCGTCGTAGGTTCTCTATTCGCTTGAAGCAGATATATGTGAAGCCGAACGCGAGACTCGTAGGCGATTTCATCAGAAAAATAATAAGATAGTATTCCATTTGTTTAGATCATCGAAGCACGTCCTCTATTGGTTGTATACACATGGAATTTTACATAATTAGGGATCATGCAAATGCCTTTTTAATTTATATTTTTTTCTGTAGGTCATCTTCTGCAATTTGTGTAGGCGCCCGTGGGCCTGCTGCCGCAATAAAGAAAATAATGTTATGTGTGCAGATTTGTTGAATGCGAGTGGCGGAGGCGGGAGGCTCCGGCCGTTGGTCCGTCGGCCCACCGAGTGAGCGCCGCGTGGGTGGAAGTCAGGCACAAAGGGAGCCGACTAATCACGACGTCGTCGTCGCGAGGCGGCGACAGCGCTCTGTGCTTACACACAGGGTACAAGAACAATGAGACTGTGTGCGCACACCCGCCATTCGCGGACGCCGGGTCCGCCCTGGGAGCAGTCGTAACTGTCGTGCATCAGCAGTGCGCCGAGACGCGCAGTCGAAGGCGCAGGCAGGTGCCGGGCTTGCGCTCCGTTTCTACCGCGTCAGCCTTACGGAAGAATAGCTATTTACGAAATAAGCATCTCATTACAATTGGAAATTGAAGAATTGATAAACAGTCGACTATTGTAATGGTTACGAATATCGTATGTTTTTATCTACTTTGTGAATTATTTTATTATTTAACTGATTATTGTTGACAATAATGGATCATAAATTGTGAGAATACCTCTCTTTTTTACTTTAGATGAAGTGAATAAATGTACACAGGAATACACATTCGTGTCAGTTACGTTTTTATGTCGTAGAGTTGTAGTTTTCTTATTAATTAACCCACGTGTTCATGAGTGTTGACATTTTCTTTCTTATTACTCACCCCAGAGGTGTATCCAAAAATGCATTTTGGGAGTGTGAATTCAAAATGTTTTCGTCGAATATGTCATATTACAGAGTTTGTAAAATGTGGCAGGCTTCACTCAGCTCGTGCTGCGATTCGGTTTAGTTCGTTTTAATGATATAGTATATATTTGCTTGAAAGTCTTGTGACAAGTTAAAATGAATAGTTACTGAAAAAAGGGTGGGTGGGATTTCCTTCATTTCCGTCCCCGTGGATCCGCGCCTGCTCACACAATAATAAACCTACCACGTTTGAAAAATGCACTCAAATAAGATATCCTTTTATTCAGTGATAACGGTTACCTCACACCGTATGTAAAAGTAAGATTGCACCAAGAAATGAAAATGATACCCAAGACGAGCAACGAAAAACAGTGTCACTGCTGCGTGGGGGCAGGGGGGATGGCAGCTTTCGCGCCAAATGTCTGCTGCACGGCGAGGATCCTCCCTGCCGCAGACGATTCTCCTGAGAGGGAAGTTGGGTGGCCTTGTTTA
>BOPP01000107.1:2859599-2874399 GCA_017312745.1 Gryllus bimaculatus
CCGCCCCCGCCCCCGCCGCGCCGCGCCGCGCCGAGACGAATCGCCGCCGCCGCAGGCCAGCTGCGACGGTGACCTTTCCGCCTCCCTCTTCCTCTCCCTCTCCCTCTCCCACTCCAGCTGCGCGCGCAGGTTATCATCGGGTCCCCCAGGCCGTTCAGTCGGCGGCCTCTTCCGGCAATCCACTCTATATTTATTTGCGATCAGATATGACATTTCAGTTTCATTGATGGGGTGCTAATGCACTGGGAGCTCTTTGAATCAGTACCGGACCACAGTAATAAAGTTAATGGAATCAAAATATTTTGACTTGAAAATGTGGAAAGTTTCCAAGTGAACGTCTTTCTTAGAAATTTGATTGGAAACGCTTTGGATCGTGTTCAGAAGTGTCGCATGTTGTATCTCTTTAAATTGTTATTTAGCAGAAGATTACTGTAAACTGAGTGTACCGACACGAATCTTCACTGCAATTATTACAATTTAAAGTAGATATACTTTTAAATGTTTAAGGAGTTCAGCGTCTGGAAATGATCCTCCATGAATGCAAGAAACAATCTAAGAGTAATATACTTTGCTTTAAATTGCGCGATATTAACCTTTCCCCCGCAGCACTAGTACTGCATTTAGGCAAAAATACTTCAAGAAGAGAAAGAGGGAAGGAGCCTGCTACGTTTCAATGTGATACGCACCTGGTGGTCTTTCGTTGAGTGTACCTTTAATCTCCTTGCCTATTATGGAAGATACCTCTTGGGCCACCTGTGCAAATACTGTGCAGTGATGGAGGCAAACGAGTATGCTGCTCGCAGTAGGGCTGGGATTAGTGAGAAAAGAGATGTACATTAATCTATATTCGATACGCAGGTAGCGGGACTTTATTCTAAATTGTTGCAGCATCGGATGCCGTCAGTTTAAAATTTAGTTTTATTGTATGTTATTTCGGTATAACCTATGCGTTTTTGTGTATACGTGCGTACTTTTTGAAGGGTGTGAGTATTGGTTTCTGAATAGGCATTTGTCGTTAAGGCCTTTTGTCCCGTACGTGGAGACAAAATCGTGCTATATTCCGGGAAATTACTGTGTCCCTTCACCTCTATATAGAGAACGTGAGATCCGTCGCCGAGCTACATGGCTTGCGACGTTCCCCTCGTGATATCTCTCACGTGTTCAGTCTGTGTACAGTCGCTTGTGTGTAGTACACGTAAATGTGTGGGGAAAAGGCAAGTGGACGGGGCAAGGATAAAGGAAGGAAAGGTCGCGCGGGGTCCTAGGCCCTTTTGTATAGGTACTGCTCCGGCATCCGCCTGTTGTTGTTCTGAAGTATCACAGAAAAATACCGATCAGAGCAGCGGGCTCGTGGAAGTCGATCCAGGTACGTATCTGGTATCACAAATCGGTCACTGTCGAAACCCGAACCTTATGACCTCTATATCGACGATACGGAAGGACTTTTTGGCCACAGGGCCATCAGCCCTAAATGGAAGAAAGTATTTAATTCGTTGATACAGCGAAATACTGTAAATGGTACCTCTCGGATTAACTACCTCAAATTTTGACGATACCTTCATTTCAATACGACATGCACAAGTTACTAATTGTTCGTTAATAGCCCTGCTAAACAGTAATGATTTGATACTTTCGAAGAACAATATATTTAAAATGGTATCCATTCACAAACAGCGTAGCGGCTGCGCGGAGACGCGCGGCCGAAGAGCGGTAGTGTGCGCGCTGCGCGAAGGTCGGCCGAGTGGGCGCGGAGGAGCGGAGGCCTCGTTAGAGGCAACGTGGTCGTCCGCCGGCGGGTTTTATTGCGGCGGTGGCGGTGGGGGCATCACCGGTGGCTCACGCGCGAGCGCGTTTCCGGCCGGGGAGCGCCCGGCGCGGGGGCCCTCGCCTACTCCCCCGCCGCGCGTCAGGCGCCCCCGCAGGCGCTCCCTCGCTCCGTGAATGGAACTTACGTCACATGTGCAACTCAAGGTTTGCCTTTGACCGCCACTTGAATTTTTTAAATTCCAAGTCCGCCATTAGGGGAATTTGCGAAATGTACTTATGAGACGTTGTTGGAAACCAGTAGTGCTACCTTTTATTACCTGACATTTAAATTCTCATACTGTAAGCTCCCTTCTGAATGAGCCTCATAGCAGAAAAGGATATGTTGTGTTCATCGTAAAGAATGAATATTGTTAGTAAAATTAGAGCCTTTTAAACTCTGAACGCAGCTCGTTACATGTAGCATTTTCATTATTTTACCTTTAAATGGTATAACAAGAAGGGTTTAAAATCATGCCCTCTTAAAAATTTACGCTTTATAGCAGCGAAGTATTTTGAAAATATTTACTCGTTGTTGGTGTCGTGATATTTGGGCGTTGTTGTCTAAATTGTTCTTAATGCATTTAATTCTAATATATTCTCGCAGTTCGAGCTAAAGATTTGCTGGACGAAGTTGTAGATCGTATAATATCGTGAACTCAACGAAATGTTCAATTTAATAGTCAGTCTTTAGCAGTTTTTTTTCAGCGATTTTTTATCTCTTTTACTAAGTACGAGTATGATCCTTCCTGAATGTCATGAATCTTCTGACATTACATTTTTCTTAATTTTTTTCCTGTTAGGGCTTTTATCCAGCTGACAGTCTGTTACCCTTAACGTCCATACCCCATTATGCATATTGAACCATGCACTAGACACCAACACATTTGCGGGCTCCTCTGCTCTGGAGTC
Source organism: Gryllus bimaculatus (assembly GCA_017312745.1). Lineage (NCBI taxonomy): Eukaryota > Metazoa > Arthropoda > Insecta > Orthoptera > Gryllidae > Gryllus > Gryllus bimaculatus. Next base: position 2,862,315 of record BOPP01000107.1, read on the forward strand.
AGCAGCAAAGCGAGACCGTGTGCGACAACAAATACAAGGGACAACCCCATGCCCAAGGCGAGACTCGAACCCGCGACCATTCGGAGCGAAGCGCCGAGTCGGTACACGCTCTTTGCCACTTCGGTCATCGAGGTCGGCACAAATGTTTGTGAACTAAATACTATTTTCTTCTTCGTGTGACCTCCCACGAAGAAATATGTTGGAGTGAAAATGGCCCGCCGCAGCTGGGAAGATGTTACGTCAAAACCTCCACTGGCAGAACTTCTTTCTTTTGGGTTGTCATTCCCTTTGAATATTTAGTAAAATATTAAAAAAACTGGGACTGGGTGTACCTTCAAAAAATAAACTCAAGAATTTTACGGAACTTACATGCTTTCAGGCAACTTAATCATGTCAAATTCCCTCTTCAATTTTTTTCTGTACAGAATAAAACCTGTATATAGAAATAATTTCTACATGGCGTAACAGAAACCTTTGTAGAGCAGAAATCAGTACACCCCCCCCAAAGAAAGATGAAAGAAAATTCAGTAATCAACTGTTGAATCCAATCAGACCTCCGGGCCTCCTCGTTTACGTCCAGTGGCGCTGGCCACTGTGCCACCCAGACGGCTTACGCTTCAAACGGGTACTTCAGCTCGTATATTGCTAGTTCCAGTAAACGCTTAAAAAATACAATACCTTCATTCAAATATTCGCTCTTCCCAGTGTGTTCTCAATTCTTAGTTTGCCTAATACTCAGTTTTAATTGAAATCATCGTAGTAAATATACAAACAAAATACGAATTAATTTCTTGTCATCGAGACATAATTTATTGCCCTTTCTTGTGGTGAGACGTTCTCGACTCGACTCTGCTGTCGAAGTCCGGATGAAGTGCACTTTTCGGGTTCTCTGGACAATACCCTTGCTGCGTTTGCCCGTGACCATTCTTATGCCCTCGACGTTTTCAAGTACTATGTGTGGCTTGGAACGTTGCCAAGGGCAAGTTGTATGAGAATAAAAACTTGAGCTCTACTCTCTGTAAGAGGCGGACTACAGTCGTTGAGTCGTTAACTTTTTCCTCTAGTTTGTCCCTTCTGTCTTCTGGATGAAAGTGCTATTTAAAATTTATTTGAACCGCGATTGGTTATTACTCAGTGGGTGTTAAAAGATTAAAAAAGATAAACATTCCATTGTAGTTACATTCAAGAATAGTTCTGACAATTATAGTATACAATAAAATTATTAAGTATTAAGAACAATATTACTTGCAATATTAATGAGGCAATAATAAAACTAGTGAGCTATGTAACGTAGGGCGAAGTGTTTTGCACGGTATATACCCTGCACCAGCGTACTACAGTTTTACTGCACCCCACTACAAATTTAGAATCCCCCTTCGTTCTAGCTCCTAGCTGAATAGTTATTGTGCTGAACGGGAGTCACGCCTAAAGCTCATTTCAAACGGCCGTTTTGTCATCATGTTTCTGTACAGAAAATGGATGGATAAGGGACATTCGTTTCTGGGCCCCATTGTTTCGATATTACAACTAGATGATCGAGAGCTAGCGTCTTATATGGTCGTACATGTATTTTTTTGACAATTATCATTACAGCTCGTTTTCTGCCTGCGATCTTGATGAAATACTTGCGCTCAGACATCGCACAAAACGCTGAATATCAAAGAGTTGAACGTAGAATCTATCATGGAGCTATGAATATTGACGGAAGCCATGACGTCACAAACTTGAAGCCACCGCCATCTTGGTGAGTCCAGAAAGCTCGTAGCATAGACAAACTGCTCGTGAGTGCTCTCTGGCTTGTAGCTGTGCTCGTGTTCAGTTATGTTTGGATTTTGTAAATTATTTATTTAAGGTCGCCTTAGAACAAACTTAGAAATAATCGGTTTTGTTGTTTGGCGTCATTTTTAATATGTAAAGACCTTGTTTAGAATAGCAAGCTTCATTCAAGCGTTGTTCAAAATCAAGCGCTTACACCATCATAGCATAATCTAAAGCAAGATGGCTGTCGTATATGGCCATAGTCGGCCTACATACTCGTACGTCACAAGCAGCTAATGACGTATTGACGTGACGTGTTTTGGACCCACCAATATATCGGCCTGGCTTCACTTGGTGAAGACGGAAGAGGTTGGTAATGGCACCTCCATGTATTCATAGCTCCGAGGAATCTATGGTAACAAATTAAGTTAGGTTAGATTAATGGTGAGCATAGAACGAGAGATATCAGGACACTGCAATTTTTGTATTAATATTCTTTGTCTATTTGTTTTGGTGCTTTGAAGTCAAATATATGGACTTTTTTGTGGGTTGAATATGTTGTTCGCTCTATATTATATAAAAATCTGGGAAGGGGTCAATGAAGCGATTCATTCATTCATTCAAAAGGGGTCGATGCAAGAAAAAGTCTGGGAATTCCTTGTATAGAACCGAAGGGAAACGAACCACGGACCGCCTTGCCATTCTCTTTCATTCCATCTTCCCTAATCCGGCCTGGGGGGCTGTGTAGGAGGCAGCCCGCGCGTTCCTCCTCAGTAGGCATACGTGTGCAGGGAAAAGGCTAACATTCCTTATACTAAAAAATATATGAAAGAATGTGAATATCGTCTTCGTATGCTATTAGAGCGACTTTTCGTATTGAAAATATCATTTTGAGAAACTAGCTTTTTAATCTCAAAGATTGAGTTGAATAATGAATTAAACGAGTGTTTATCGTAAAAGAAAACTGGGATGATGCATGAGCGCTTATGAATATCGTAAGGCACGAGGATTCCCTGGGCGAGAGGTCCGGAAGCGCGTTATCGTGGGAACTGCCAAGAACACGCGTGTGTTTCCCTCACTATCGCTTTTGAAGCGTCAACGATGACGTCACTTTACCCCTTGCCGCCCACGAATCTTGGAGAATATTTTTCCTTATCTTTCTCGAAGCGCTGCATTAAATTATACCACCTACTACTTGATAAAACAAACGAAGTGGTGGCTTCCCGAATAATTTACATTTTAAATAGTATAATAGACAAATATAGGTGTACAAGCAGATTTCCGTTGCCTGGAAGATCGCCGAGTAAAGAAAATTACTTGCGTTTTCTTGAATGTTCCGTGCATGTTCAAATACTATATTGAACAGACAAAGATGGGATCGTAATTATTTGGAACATCGTTGTACCTTTCCTTTGTTTCGTTCTCTCTTTATCAATCTTTCCTTCAAATCGGAGTGGTAGTGAATACTAGTCACAAAATATTGATATTGTAGGAAAGATAAAATATTTTTGGTTAAAGAAAGGGGGGGGCACTGATACGGTGAGAAAAGAAAGTGATCTGATATGTATCTGATGATCATCATTGAAATATATTGTACGTTCTTGTATTCGCTTCTTCTTCTTTGGGACAGTTCCGACGTCAGCAAATTACCGCTTGTCTGTCGAACGCGCTACATGACGTTCTATTTTCGCCGTGTTTTTCTCCGGGTCGTTTTCGCGAGTCGCGTCGGCGGAGGGGCGCCTGCCCTCAGGTGGCCTCAGCGCGCCGGCGCGAAAGACGAAAATACGCTCGCGGCGGAGTCGCCTTGTCAATTATAATGTGGGGCAGGCCGGCGCCTCCCCTTCCAGGCGACCTCTTTTTTAAAGGACTCGCCTGCCTCAATGGGGGCGAGGCGGGGAAGAGCGCAGCAGACCACGCGCACGGGCGAGAGCGCGAGAGGGAGAGGGCGCGAGAGGGAGAGGGCGCGAGAGGGAGAGGGCGCGAGAGGGAGAGGGCGCGAGAGAAAAAATAACTTCACTTTGTACCGCATTCTTAGTTTTCCCTGATAATTTTTTCTTTTCCTCGGGCATACCTGTGAAGAAGAAAACGATTGGATTCAGGCCAAAAATTTGAGGTTGCCGTGTCAATGGTAAGTACTGTTTTTGGGCTACATGAGACGAAAAAAAAGATGTTTGCTGCTGAGGCGAAAAGAGGGCGTGTCTGTCTAGATGCTTGGATGGACGGAAGTGTGATTGCAGTAGATAGATATGTGTATCCCGCACAGATATCAAGGACCGCCGGTCAGATATCAAGCTTTTGATTTCTAACGTGCCACGCACATCAACGGGAAGGCCTGCTAGGGGCGTTTCATAGGTCTATGAGAACGGCGTGTGAGACAGGACGTTACCAAGAACACCTTAGGATTATCCAGTGGTGGTTTAGCAACAATAACTGCCAAATAATAAATTTACTCTTTTTTATCATGTAAATGAACGTTCTATAGTCCTGTGTTTTCAGTTGCTAGGAAATCTCTGGGAAATCAGTTTAGATTGTATTATTTTAATGGGACATTAGTGAACCAGCGTATAATATTCCAGAGGAAATTAAATGTTATTTCTCCATCTCGATTGTTTTTTCGCTACATCGTCTACGTCTTCTGCGAGTCTTCTTGCTTGCTACAACACCTTCTGGCGAATAATTCTGGCGAGTGCATTTTTGCGTGCAGACGGAAAATAGAATGACTTGTTGCTAATTGTCTTCATTTTTAGACAATAGTTTTAAAATATACGGTATATATGAAATTTGTGCCCAATAATCACGTTATTTTTATGTATTTTTTTTCAACATTTATATCATTGTTTGAAAGAAATCGATAATTTGCAACACGTCATGTATCTAAAACAATCAAAAGATGAATCTGAAAAATAGAATGACCGTAGAGAAAGAAATAAGCTTTACTTCTTTTACTCTCTCGCACTTATTAACATAAGAAGAGAAAAAATTATAATCGTGCACCGGAAAACGGCGAATTTTCGACACTAACACTCTTATTGCTGGGCCCTGGTAGGAAAAAGTGGATAAAGCCCATTGGTAAATATAGAAAAAAATCCTCTAACAATGGTGTAGCCAGAATCCATGTTTTGAGTGTCCTTCATACGTCAAAAATTGATTGACGGCAAAACGTGTCTGTCCGCCCGTCTGTGCACAACCCTAGCGCATAACCCGTTCAGCCGACCTTTTGCAAAGTTAATATTCCCCAATCGGTCTAGCTAATGTCGTGGACTCTGGAATTGGAAACCGCTATTTTAATTTTGGGAGGTGCATGGAGCCCCTGGGACATTCTTAAAATGTTTAAAAAATGGCTCCATTTCTTTTATTAAATTTTGTTGTTGAATAGAGCAAAAGGCGTTTAAGGGAATGGTAGAGTTCTCATTATGCTTGACATCCTCGATTTTTCGAAGAAAAAAAAAGCAATTGGAAGTAGAGAATTTTGTCTCAAATCTATTGTACAAAATTAGCTTTTCAAATAAGTCATATACAATTTTCTTAAAAAAAAGTAGTTTTTGCGTTGTTTGCGATTGAAATTTTTGAAAACAAATAATTAAAAACCCCTCTAAATTTGTTCTTTAAATTTTCTTCGTATATGTAGGACCGATAAGAAATATGGTGCTAGTCTCATTTTCGGGTTTTTCGAAAATTGCAAAAACCTTTTCAAAACTACAAAATTGAAGATATATATTTTTGCCTCAGACAGTCTGTTGAACAAAATTAGCTCTTCAAAAAATTACAATTTTTTGAAGAAAGTGTAGTTTTTGCGTAATTTCTGCTTGAAATTAATGAAATATATACAGGTTTCACACCAGCTACGGACTACCTTCCATTTATGGCAAATATGGCGCTATTAAGAAGAAATGATATGAAAATATATGCCCATTGTTGGCAGCGCCTACCGCTGCATGCGCACTTTGTCAGCGCTCATCGACTGGGATGTGTTAATATAGACAGAAATGCGGTGTAATATTATTACATTACCGTTGCTAAGGGGGTGAGAAAGTGTGTGCTATTTTAGCGAAAAGGTGTAGCCTTAATCCATCCTCCCTATGCACACAAGTGCGTAAGTCCGAGGGTCTGGCATTTTATTTGCAGTGTGATTTTGTGTCTGTTACAATATTGGATGTTTTCTGTTGGTAATTAACGTCAAATTTTGATGGGTTTCCTCCAGTCAGGTTTCCTTTTGTAATGTTTCGCTAAACCTAGTACATATTGCCTCATGCAGTTAGCTTACGTCATTCTACCAAAAACGTCAGTTACACCACTAAATGTGATGAAGCTAATAAATAGGCGCTAATTGGGGTGGGAGGTGATGGGATTGCGGGGATATGACATGATTTGAAGGGAAAGGTATCGGAAAATGGCGAAACATACATTTAGTGACATACGAAAAAATTAGTTAAGAGACTATTAGTCCCTGACTCGCTAAGTGAGGAGGGGATCGCACGAGTGGTATTTAATAGGACTATTCCACGAATGTAATAACGCCCAACAGAGTTCCAAAATGCACCAAATATTGAAAAACAACTCTAAGCATATGAAAATGAAAGAGGTTATGGTAGTACATTCGCGGTTTATTGTTCGTCAACACAGCGATCGGTGTATACCGCTTTCTAAGATATATGAGTAGAGCCATTTTTAGAAAATTTTGGAAATGTTCCAGAGGCTTCATGTAAAGTACCCTCAAAAATTAAAATATCGGTTTCAAATTCAAGGGGCCGGGACATCAGCCAGATCGACTGGGGAATATCAATTCAGGAGAAAATGAGCTGAACGGTTGTGACGGTTCATTGGGACGTGACTCAATGGTTACTAAAAAGATGCAATAAGATAAACTAAAAACTGACGTTTTTAATAAAAGGAAGCAGTCGAAGGGGCAAGGTTAAAGTTACCAAATGTTTATTTCTAAAGAATCCAAGAAACTATGCCGGTCGCAAACCCAGGGAAAATAAATAAACAAAAAATAGTGTAGGAAGGGTACACAGTCACTTGAACTGATTTGAATTGAATTGAATTTGCCTTATTTTACGTGGCGAGACTCGGGCCATCAGTCCCGCTCTTTCGTCTGACCACGCAACTGTGGATTATTTCGATAATAATTAAAATCTTTTATTAAATGAATGAATGAATGAATGAATGTTCGTATGTTTTGAAAAGACAAGTGAAGGATATAAGAAATGGACGATTACACAAACGTTTAGACAAGAAAATATTAGGAATTTGTAAAAGGGGAAGGGTAATTACATTTATTATTTGAAGTTAAATTAGAAAGTATTACTGTGAAAAAATTGTAGAAACCAAAAGACATCTAAAATTGGAATATAAAATTGCACAGCGACTTTGACAGAAGAGAAGAGAATATTTCGGTTTCTTGTACAGAGCGACTTCGCGAATTCACACAAAAATTTATAAATTTGTTCTGCAGGAGCGTAATGTTGCGTAACGTAATGAATAGTTATTAGTGCACAGATTTTGACTCGCTCAAGTGTGGGATGAAATAGGAAAGAGGCTAATTATTAGTAATTTTAAATCACAAGTTTATGATCCATTACGTGGATCGCTGCCGTTGTTCACAGACGGGCCGATGGGCAGACCGATATTTTGCCGTCATTTCATTCTTCAGTATCAAAGACCCACAAAACAAGGATTCTGGCAGAATTGTATTACGAGGGTTTTGTTCTAAATGTAGCAACTAGTTTATCCTCTTTTTTGTTACCATGGCCCTATAAGAAGATTTTTTCATCCGAAAATTCACTGTTCTTTCGCGCAGTATGACGTAACTTTTCCTCTACTGCGTAAGAAGTAGCGAGAAAGTAGGAAGCTATTTTTTTATACACACCTCCTTATTGAGTCGTTTTATTTGCATTGTTAAATACTATTTGTTTTCATTTTACGAGTAGAATAGTCACTCAAATGTCACCCGCACCCGCCTTTGAAGATAATTTGTAAAACAAGGGCACGAAGGGTCTTATTATATTTCCAGAGTGTTCCCTCTAATTTTATTGGTCTCTAACTAATAATATTTAAAGACTTTCTAATCGCTAACCGCAACCGCAGATGAGATGGCACCTGTTCCTGTGTGTGAAGCGGATCGCCGGAAACGGAAGTCTGTCACGCAGACGTCAAGGACTACTTTGCGGTTAAGGAAATTCCGGAATCTATGTCTACGACAGCCGTATCAACTTACGTTAGAAATTTGAATGTTTACGCGATTATTTTGCAGACAAAGGAATCCCGCGAGAGAAATTTTCCGTGGGAGGAGGTGCGATAGTGCATTTTATTACACGAAGGAAGAGGAATCCCCGAATGTTGTATATATATCGCTGTCACCTTACGGTCACCATCATTCGCTCCGGTGCTTCAAGTGAGACGGGCCAAGGTGCTTATTGGCTGAGACCTTCCGACCGAAGAGACGCTTCAACTTTGAAAATGTGCCGCATTCTGAAGCTGGTAAAGAGGGACATGCGAATGCTGTACAGCCGATTTATTCAGCAAGACGAGCTGTTGAAGGACGTGAAGGGAAAAGTGACCGACATGCTGCTGGGTCGCTTGGACCTGACGCCTCTCAAGTCGACGAGCCAGTTGACGCCTGAGATTTTCGCAAGTCGAACGCGAGAGTTCACCGCTTTCCAGCCGGTGCCTCAGCGCTCCGGCGCAGCTGCTCCTTTCCGCTCGTTGTTTCTGCAAAACAGAGGTAAATTGATAAACACTTTCTATTATTTATGGTTTCATTTTATTTATTTATGGAAATCGATATTTTCCGTTTGGTGAAGTGAGTGAGGAAAAATGGCTTCTTTGGGATATTAACACTTGTAGAACGTCCGTTTTGTCGCGGCTATGTTTATTATCACGTTTTACTTTACATTTTCACACAGTTTGCATTTACATTCATTACGCTGAAGCCTATTTGATCACTGGTACATTACATTTGCAAACTATTTGCATTTCGCAGAACTAATCAACATTGTAGTCCTTCGATTGGAATTACTGGCTTTCTGTATATTCTAAATTTCGGAAATGCTTTACGTGTTTCTCAACTCTTTCTATTTACCGTTGGGGGCCGCCTCCATAAACCCCGTAACGAAGGCAGGCGTCGGCGCGAGGTCTGCTCGGCTGAGCGCGAACGCTGCCCACGCGCCGTCCCGGGGGGCGGCGGGGGCCTCGCGCCGCTTCTGGGAACGCTCCCGGCCCAGTGCCTCGGAATTGCTCGGAAAATGCCGCTCTTTTGTCGCTAAATTGTTACGGAAAAAGGCTTCTTTTTTCTTTCTTTTTTTTCCTGAAACCAATACCGGAAGTTTAAAATGTTACTAATTTGCGTTGAAGACGCGCGTTTAAGACGTGTGCGTTGAGTCGTGTATGACCGGGTAAGATCTAAAGCTGTTATCTGACCGTTAGCTTGGGAAGCGTGTCTGTGTGAGAAATAGTCAGCAATATTCCTTGTATGCGAGCCGGTATATGGCGTGAGCGGCGTGGGAGATTGGTGTGGTGTCGTTTTCGATTGATTCGCTCATCTCATGCGTCGAGGCATTGTCACTATATTCATGTTGCATTTTGTCCATATTTAACTTATTTAATCACTCGTGAACTACATAATATAAGGAATAGATGCGTGGCGCTTCCTGGATCGACCCGCACGCACCTCCTCCTATTAGCAAAATTTCGCGTTTCCAATGTGAGAGCTATCAATATTATTTTTCGCTACAAATTAGTGCGCCTAATCGGTGACTTTATCGTTCTATGCCGGAGGGAAACTTACATTGTATTATTTGCTTTAGGAGACTTGTCGTATGCTGTGCTAGCTCATCAAGCATAAACTACCTAGAGATCGTGAATAAACAGAAAAACGTTAGGGTTGTTAGTGGGAAAGATGACCATTAAGTATATTTTGATATATTTCAGGAATGAATTCAATATACGGAATTATTAAGTTTTTCTTTTGAATTTGGATAGCTATTGACACAGTTTTTTGTGATGCATTGATGACGTCTCTACATTAGTGACCTCGTCTTGTCCGGATGGGATTTATTTAATTTTTTTTAGTATTCTCTGTGGTCATAATATCTTGAAATTTGATAATTTAGTAACTTAACTTTTTTTAATTTGTAAAACATGCTAATAATTGCGTCTAATTGTTTGTGCAGCGAACTTCATGAGAATGGTGCCTTTTTCTACGCGTGCTGGGCTGGATATTCCCCGTGCGCCTGCACTGAAGAGTGTTTCTCTGAAGCAACATAGTCCTTCGTAATCAGCCATCATTAATTCTTGGAAATTTCTGGACAATCTTCAAAAGTTTCTTAATTATGTTTGAAACAAAAAGTCTGAAATTGTTAATGTTGTTAGACCTCTGAAGTTGATGTAACCAACACTTGTGATATTTTGGTATAATATTCAGTATTATTTTCGACGAAATGACTGAGCAATATTTTCTTAGTTGACTGACTACAGTATTGTTGATCGTTGTATTTAGACTGGATTTTAATGTTAGTAATATGTATTTATGTTCACGTTGTTTATTTAAGAGAATAATTTATTTCCCGTGGTATTATTTATTGTTATAATTTATTTATTATGTCATTAATATTTATGTATTCATGAAATTGGCAAGTAAATCAAAAATAAATGAGCATCAATTATAGCGTGAATTTCAATTCATTATGGCCCGACTGTAACCTGAAATTTAAAAACCTTTGACGGCATCCTACGTATGTCCAAAAACGGCAACTGCGTCTGTACTTGACTTGTTTGGCTCCTGCGCGTTTAAAAGCCGAAAATGAGTCAGTGACAGTTTTGTGACGGAGACGCGGCCGCAGGCGTCACTGTCACTTTCGGCGACCTCCTTTCGGCCGCCCGCGCCCGCGCCCGCGCCCGTGACGCGACGCGACCGGACCCGGAGGCGCGGGGGCGCCCCCGCCCTGCCCGCAGGCCGTCCACCTGCGGCTTCTCTGCCCACGCGGCGCCCAGCCCCGAAAAGAGGATTTTCGCGCCCGGTGGGCAGGCAGCTGCGTCATTGCCTTGGAATGCAAATCAAAGAACAATAAAGATATGGGGTTAATAACGCCATAACTCGGATTCAATAAAATCTCCAATTTGATGATTCTTTAATATTGTTTCATTTACATATATGTTTCTGTACTTGTAAACATATCTAGCAGTAATGTGAATGGTCTGCAGAGATGTTTTAAACTTGCAAATTGTTCAGAAAGAAAGAAAGAAAAGAAAGATGTTCTAAATTGATTACAAGGAACCTTTGGTTCCAGACGGCGTTATTGTTTATCTCAGGCACTGAAGTTCAAAACACCGTAAAAAGTAAGCAAACACGAGCAGAAATTGGCAGCGTCTCGAGTGGATAATATCTAATAGCTTACTGACATTCATAACTCGACTGATATAACCGAGTTTTTGTTTAAATTTTGTGGCAACTGATGAAAAACTGGGTTTGTCTTCTAAAACTCCTGTGATTCATTCCTTGTAACTCCTCATTCATTCCTTGTAATTCATCCTTGCATTGGTTAGAGACGACAGTCAGCAATAAGCTGACTGCGTGCAGACGTTTCCTGCTCAGGGAATTATTAAAATTAACCTGAAATTTTGAATTTTGTTAGTAAATTATACGAGATTTTGTAAGGTCACTGATGTGCCATCCAATAGATATCATGACATAAAAAAAAACAACTATTTGAATAATCGCACAAGAACGGGACAATTAAGATTATCACCCGCACGCCCAAATTGGCTGATGCCAATATTTTATTGTGGCCAGAACAGGTTTAGAGCTTTAGTATCATGAGCCTAACTAAACGATAGTAAGTTCTTATTGACAAGAACAGCGGTGGCTTCTGATGGAGCAAATGCCACCGCCTTACGCCTACGCGTGGTGAGGAGAAGCCAGATCCGGCTTTTCCAAGGGGGATGCGGACCTACTCATATCTCGCGGAGCAATCGCTGTCCCCTTGCTGTTGTTTGTGATACCATTTAGATTCGTTGTCACGTCAGTTGTGAGCGAGGCACAACATAAAAGGGTTTTTTTAAAGCTAATTGGAAGGTTCTTAAATAGATACAAAGTTAACAATATATATTTCAAATTTACAATTTAAGGATGTAATATATGGGACCAGTGTGTCTTTCGGATAAAGACCAACTTTATTTTAATTGGTTTGATTTGAGTTTTCCCATTGTTTCACTGAATTAAGAAAATAATTTTGTTACGATTGTACATTGTTCGGCTTCGTCTTTAAATTGCTATATTTGTCATTGTATTATTCGTGTACAAATTTTGTCCATTTTTCATTGAACCGCG
>BOPP01000107.1:2874424-2912099 GCA_017312745.1 Gryllus bimaculatus
ATATATACACATACACACACATGTAATAGTATATATATATATTATATATAATATATATATATATATATATATGTACCCGCGATTATCAAGTCTGGGCCGTGGTGGGATGAACATACCGCGTGGCCCATCTGTGGCCGTATTCGGGCGAAACAAAAACCGTCTGCGACAACACATAACAAGGGACAACCCCGTGCCCGAGGCGAAGACTTGAAACCCGCGACCTTTCGGACCGAAGCAGTGAAACAGAAGAGGCTCTTACCTCCGACATCCAGTTCGGCAATAATGAAATTTGTAAATTACGAAATAAATTAGTATTCGAAAGGCGCACAAGTTCAACATAGCTTTGGTATACGTACATGTGGGGGGAATGAAGTCCGAAAGTAAATGTACATTTGTTGACTTGACGAGCGTTGACAGAGGGCGCCATATTGCGTTGGGAACGCCCCTGTGTGTCAGTGTTTAGGGTCGCTGGAAGGAAGCTGACAAGCGAAGTAATGGAGAGCGGCTGGGCCGGAGAGCGCTCTATTATAACGGTTAATCGGGCGTAGCCTGCCCCGCCCCCCCGACCCCGCCCGCCCAGCCCGGTCGCGCCGGCCCCAGGCCCCCGCCCCGCGCGTGCCGCACCTGTCCAGCGACTTTCGCCCTGCCCCCGTCTCTTCTCCGCGCCTTGTGTTCCACCTCTCTTCTGGGCCCCGGTTAGCGGCCTTCGCGAAGATTTAGGGCTGGGCTTGGGCCGGGCTCGACCGCGCCGCGCCGCCGCGCCGCGGCCGCGCCGAAGGAACAAAGCGGAAGCTTGGTTGTACTGGGGGCTTCTTGCAAGCGGCGGTTCAGCGGGTCGGGCTGGAGGGCGAAGGGAGTGAGGTTTTGGGCCGCGGGAACGGAATAGGGGCCAAGTGGACAGTGATTCCTCTGGAGTTGACTTAACCTGATTAGATTTTCCCTATTGCGGTTTACCAATGCCCGCTCTTTTTTTTTTTTTTTGGTTTTTATGATGTATGTTTTTATTTGGATAATTATGTATTGCAAGTAATCTTGTTTCTAGGGCTTTTTATCCTGCCGACCGCCGGTGATCGTTTACGTCTTGATTGGACTCATATTCGACCAAACACTAGGCACCAACACACTTGCGGGCCCCTCTGATCTGGGGTCAGCAGAAAGCGGGACCGTCTGCGACAACACATACAAGGGACAACCCCGTGCCCGAGGCGAGACTTGAACCCGCGACCTTTCGGACCGAAGCAGTGAAACGGAAGAGGCTCTTACCTCCGACATCCAGTTCGGCAATAATGAAATTTGTAAATTACGAAATAAATTAGTATTCGAAAGGCGCACAAGTTCAACATAGCGTTGGTATACGGTACATGTGAGGGGAATGAAGTCAAAAGTAAATGTACATTTGTTGACTGACGAGCGTTGACAGAGGGCGCCATATTGCGTATGGGAACGCCCCTGTGTGTCAGTGTTTAGGTCGCTGGAAGGAGCTGACAAGCGAAGTAATGGAGAGCGGCTGGGCCGGAGAGCGCTCTATTATAACGGTAATCGGGCGTTTAGCCTTGCCCGCCCCCCGACCCCCGCCCGCCCAGCCCGGTCGCGCCGCCCCAGGCCCCCGCCCCGCGCGTGCCGCACCCTGTCCAGCGACTTTCGCCCTGCCCCCGTCTCTTCTCCGCGCCTTGTGTTCCACCTCTCTTCTGGGCCCCGGTTAGCGCCTTCGCTGAAGATTTAGGCGGGCTTGGGGCCGGGCTCGACCGCCGCGCCGCGCCGCGCCGCGCCGCGCCGAGGAACAAAGCGGAAGCTTGGTTGTTACTGGGGGCTTCTGCAAAGCGGCGGTCAGCGGTCGCGGGCTGGGGGGCGAAACGGGAGTGAGTTATTGGCCGCGGGAACGGAATAGGGCAAGTGGACAGTGATTCTCTGGAGTTGACTTAACCTGATTAGATTTTCCCTATGCGTTTACAGCAAGACGCCTGTTTTTTCCCCCTAATTTGAAAACGCTATAGTTTATTGGAGTAACGTTTGAAGTGGAGTTACTCCGAACAGCACCTTACTTTTTAATAATGTATTAAATTATTTGCCCTATTCCAAAAAATGAGTCTATTCATTGTCCAGGGCTTTGAACTTGATTTTCCTATGGAAGAATTAAATGCTGATATTTTCTCCTGGCGAAGTTTTTGTTGCGTCTGGTAATCCATTCCTATGTATTTAAAACACTTTGCATTCAGAAATATGTTTTTAGAGCTTGTCCTCAGCCAACTTTTGTGTGCCCTAGATATGTCACCACATGCTCTTATCAATATATTGTATAATAAAAACACAAAACTTTAATATCCTTAAAATCAATAGAATGACGCTGAGCTGCTTGATGTGTTCTCGTTACTCCCTTTTTCACCGACCTTCTAACATCGTGTAGTTAGAATGTAAATAGGCCTGGAGTCTTGGTTTTGTTCTTGTGCGAGTTGCTAGGTGATCTGTCAAAGCAGTCGAGTTCGTTGAGGTTATCGTCTGCGAAACGAGGAAAGAGAGCTTTTTGAGTTCGAAGTTTTAATGTTTCTAAAAAACGCTATCCCTGACAATCGTTTTGACGCAAGTGTCCCATTTTTCAACAAAAAAAAAAAAAACGTTTGTATTGTGATTGATTGAACAAGTAATGTGCTGATTTCCGTTTTTAAATTCAGGTAAATACTTCTCTACTGGAATCAAGTACAAGGTACTACTATAGGTAAATACCATAAACACATTTCATGTTCAGTATCACGTTTAAAGGATTGTGAATCGTGGTTGTAGTCTTCAAAATTTGTAAATCTCCTAATTTCATTAGTCTTGGAGAATTGTACAGAACATGAAATCAATATTTGGGGGTTTTCGATAATCGTAATTGTGGACTGTTCTACATTTCTGTTGTAACTTTTCTACGTTTCTTTTTTTTTCGCACGATTGTAATGGCAGGGGGTTTGGCCAGTAAGGGCCCTTCCTACGCCGCGTCACGGCAGCGCGCGCGTCCGTCAAGCGACAGGGGCTTCTTCACAGACCATCCGGTGGACGAAACTGACAAAGGGACCGCAGGAGGTATTGCAGGTCTGCTCTGCGGCCGTGGCCAGTGGAAGGTCCCATTTAAAGCTAAGTTCTGCTAGCGGTGGCGCGTACGCCCTCCTCCGCTTCGCGTATGCAGAGTCGTTGACGGGACGCGCCCCTGCGGCGACTTGGAAGGCTGTCCCATTAAACTATGTTCTGCTAGCGTGGCGCGGCTACGCCCTCCTCCACTTTCGCGTGTAGCGGGAGCCCGACTCCCGACTGGCACGGCCAGCAGCCGCACACCCGCCACACGTGGGAAGGGGCCCTAAGCGTTTAGTTCCGGTGTGACAGTTTGCGGCGGCAGCCGTGGGCTCCCGAGGAAAGCGAGGGTCGAGGGGCGGCGGGCGGCGGCGCTTTCTCCGGAGCAGCGGGACCTGTCGGCGCGCGCTTTTGTCCCGAGGCCCCCTCCCCAGGGCGCTGCGCAAGCAACGCCTCCGCCGCCCCTTGTGGCTACCTGCTACGCGGGCGCCACGCCCCGTGACGGATCTCTGCCCGCTGCCCCCGAAGTTACTTTTTATTTCTTCAGAAGATCGTTGATGTTTTCGTGATTGGGAGGATCTGTGATACTGCTAAGCCACAGGTTTTCGAGTCGAACCTACCACGATGCTCTCTGAGCAGCCTTGATCCCATTGAACGTGAGATGTTTGCAGCCGTATTGCAGAATAACTCGTAACTGTTGGTCCTCCATTGATGTGCGTGTGTTTGTCAAACTTAAAGGAGCTATATCTCAAAACTGCATTATGATTCTCTTTGATCGATCCCTTCAATTCTTTCATTCCGTTGATTATTTTCATTTTTGTGGCTTTAACGTCATTCTTATTTAACTAGCATTGTAAACCACTCCAATGAAATCAAGTATCCGTGGCAGTAGTATCCATGCGTGAAGCAATGTTAGAATGTCCGTAAAAAATATATTTTATTCTTTTATGGGTAAAAAATGAAGATATAAAAATCATTTTGTTTATAGATAAAGCCCTCCAAGCAAATTCGTAAATGTTATCTGCAAACTCAAATTATATTGGTGGCCTTTACTAATGATTATGAAATCCGGCCCTGTTAGAATTGTTGCAAGTTTGTACTCGTGTGCTTGCAGTGCCAGCCACTCATTATTTCTCCGAGAAAACGAGCTGCGGTAATTGAGATGTCGCCGAGTGGCCGATGGGGGCATTCCGGTAGCGAGCTGGTGGCTCTCGGGCGCGCACGGCTTCTTGCCGGCTGGGGCGCGTCGTTATTCATCTGGAAATTGCTCCGTTTCGGGCTCTTGCGGAGGGTGGGCCCGGCCAGCATTTCTTTTGTGGCTTGCTGCGTCCGCGATACGTTAAAGAGCACACCAAAATACGTAAACGCCGGCTGTTAACATTCTGCCAAAAAGAATGTGGTCGAGCGAGTTGACTGCAGCAGGAGAGGAGTCGGCCGGCCTGCCGACCCGCGCTGGCGGTGCGGGCGACGTCCCATCTGCTGGGAGCAGCAGCAGCCGTCCGGCTGGCCGTTGCTTCTGGAAACGTTTTTATTGCGAATGCTTACCGCCCTACACGTAGACGTAAAAGAAAGGAGCTCTTTGTTTGAATGTAATCCAACCAGCAACATTATTTAAGGTCATGAGTCGTATTCTCAGTCGCAGGGTTTATGTCAAAAGTATGAAAGGAAATTGGGCACTAACGTTTTCTTTAAGCTATGCTTCTCTTGTATGTTGAATTGAAGGGCTAAGCTAGGGCTACGCCGCATTTTCAACAAAAGTAATGTAATACTTCTAACATACTCGATTATTACCTTTTATGTGAATATTGTTGTGCTGGTGTTGCAAGTGTCGCTGTACCACAAAGAATGTGCTTTATTACTCATTGACGAGAAAGTCGGATTGAAAGATTTGTCTAATTATTTACATGTAACATACGATTAGAAGTTGAGGTAAAAGTGACCTCGTAAGAGCAGAAATAAATATTTTATATGTTGATTATTAAACGTATGGCCAATAAGCACCATACTCGACTGTTCGTAGAGTCGTAATGTTTCAAAGTGCCGCCGGGATCTTCGCCTGGAGACTGTGATTGCCGCAATGGCGAGAAGTATGTGCTCTTCCCTGTGGCATCATCGGCGCGCAGCAACAATGGCCGAACAGTGTCCTGTTCTTTTGCGCTGGCCGGTCGTGCGTAGCCACTGCGCTATGCCGAGCACGCTGTTGGCGCTACATTGCAGTTGCGTCGCGAGGCACCGACAGGATCAACCCCACCCAAAATAGGAGCAATTGGTGTCGGGAGCCTTGAATAATATCATCTAAATTTGAAATACTTCTTGGAATGTATTCAAATTTTATTTATAAACGTGTATATAATTCTGTCGTGGTAAATCTATTGAGCGAACCTATCCACTTTGTAATTTCATTGTAAAATGTGATGTATTGGAACTTCCTTAAGTGTTACGTAATCTTCATCATTTTCCGTAAGTAGCGGTTGCGTTGTTTTGAATTTTAGCTTGGATGTTCATGTTGATTGTGTGATGTATGTTATGTGCATGCTAAATAATGTGTAATATTATTGTATAGTTTTGGAAGAGGCAAAATTACGAAACCATAGTATTTTAGAATGCAGACAAATTATGAAGTCTCGGAAGAAGACATTTAGTTAATGAAAGAACTTATTGAGATTATGTTATGTAAAACAAATGCTATTAAACGACGTTTTTTCCTTTCTGATTAGGGTGAAAATTATTCTAGAGCAATATGCAATGCATGATAGCCACAATGTGTTTATCTTAAATTTATTTAATGTGTTCGCATTTGCAATTTAATTTTTGTTGATCGTTTTTGTTCTTTATATTTAGTCCTCGTTCTGGGGTTTATAGTTCTCTTGCGTTTTCTGTGTTGTTGTATTGTCATCTCATCTGGGCAGTAGTATTTGTACCTTTATTTAGGACTCGTATTTACGAATGGATCGTGTGCCGTTGCCAGCTGTTGCTTGCGTTGCTCGCAGAATTACCTTACGAACGCAGCCGCATTGCCATCTGGCGAGCCCTCGTCGACCCTGCAGAGAGTTAAACGGCGGATGCCAACGGATCACCGCGTGCTTCCTTTCCTATCCGGTGGGCACGCCGCGAACGCTTTATCGAGCGGCCTACTTCACAAGACGCGGGCGGTAGACCCCGCCCCCTGCACTCAGCGGGAGGGGAAGGTTGGGGCAGGTCGCGACTCCAGCTGACGGCTTTGAACCGCGTCGCCGCGTTTTCCATTATGTGGATTCTGGCGGTTCAATCTCACACAAGACATTTTGGCAGTTGCCTTTCCATTTTGTAATAATGGAGCAGATTCGTAAGCCGCGTGTTTTTCTAAACGATAAAAAAAAATCATAGGATCATCTCCAATTTTGTGAATAAAAACATTTATTATTTTATTATTTTAGGACATCAAGGGATGCTTATCTATTTAGATTTTCCTCTCATTATCGACAGGGTTTGTTTAAATATTCAAATTGTATCTACACACATTGTAAAATTAAATATGAAGTCATTATTAAGATTTCGTATATCTTGCGAATTTATATAATTATTTATTTTCATACTTGTTTCATAATAAATTAAGTGTAAAAGGATTCTTTGGATGGCAGATACTAATTTTAGATTTTATCATGTAGGTATCTCAGGATAAATGCATCAATTTCCTACGTTGTGTGCAGAGGAGTCGGAAAGGATCTCTTTTTGACTGTGGAAGTTGTGGGAAATTTCTTACAAGAGAAGTTACACGTGTTACGTGCGACCCTGATTCTTTGTAACATCTTACAGAGGTGTACCGCAGGGGTAATGTTGTAAGTCTGATAAAGAGATTTTATGAACCTGCCGAACGTTTAAAGCGTTACCCAACAATCAGGAGCAAATGACATTTGTACCTCCATGTGTGAAATGTTCTATTATATTTTCATTGCTAAAAAGGGACCCATGTGCTACCCTAGAAGTTTGTAACATTTATTTTAAGACATTCTGTGTTTGATAATAAATGTCCGCGCTTCACATGTTACGAGTTTCCTAAAGATAACCTCCGCTGTCCGCGGCTGTCGTGCTGGGGCGTAGCGTATCCCCGGGGGCACCTGCTTCCCCGTGACCTTCCGCAAGCGGCGTCCGGGCGCCGGGTGGGCGATGCCGCCGCCGCCGCCGCCGCGTTTCCCCATAGGCTCGGAGAGGCATGGGCGGTCGCGGGAGTATTGCCCGAGCGGCGCGGCGCAGCGCGGCGCGGTGCGCATTGTTGCCAGGTCAGCGCGCGCGCGCCGCGTGCCCCACATGCCGCGCGCGCGTCCTTATGCAAGCCCGCGCCCGTCACGTAACACTTGGCAGCGCCGGCCCTCTCCGCGGTAATCCCCTTCGTGACCCTCGCTGCCAACCGCGTCTTCACCCTCTCGCCCTTGTGGGTCCCGGTGCATATTAATGTTATTTACAATGAGTAGTATAATCTTACTTTGAGAGGTATCGGTAACGTAATACCAGAGAAAAAAATTATCTTTTAGCCATCACCTGGGCACTGAATTAGGATCGTATGTTCTCCTTTCCATTTTTTCTCCAAGAATTTCCCCTGTTATTTCTATTTTCTACGTTTTCAATGGAGGTGAAATTTAGATGTATGTATTACATTTTCTAAACACTTTCTTTCTCTATTTTTGTCCTGAAAAAAAATTTTTTTTTCGCTGAAGAGTAGCATGAAAGTAGTGTTTCATCGTTAATATTCTTTTATTGCGCGCCGTTGCCGTGACAAACGAGGCGGTCTTCTATCTTATCAGCACAGAAATATCTGATAGAGAGATGTCATTGTGGAAAAAGTATGTGAAATATGGTAATTGTCTCAAAAATATTACTTTAATCGGAGCGTTATTCACTCGTGAAGTTCGTTCATGACTTCGTCTTACATTTTGTTTTTAATATCTTGTTAAATGAGTAACCACTTATGCGCCCTAGAATTAAATTATTTTCTCATCGTGAGTACGAGACGTATAGCTCATACCGTTTACGTACACGCACCACCATTTACATACACGGTCGCAAGGTTGCGCGTTCTGTTCCCCCCGTCTTTGGTACCTCGCCTTGGACCAAGTCCACCGTGCGGAAGGAACGGGGGGGTCCGCCCCGAGGCGGTGAAGCGGATTGTCATGCAGTTTTATGAGCGGCGGCAGCGCCGGGAGCCAATAACCCAATGCGCCTCCGAGCCTCCCGGGCGCGAAGGTCGAGGATGGGACGGCGTTGCTCCTTTCGAGCGCGCATCATTCACCCGCTTCACCTGCTCTCCCCGCTTCTCACATTTCTTTAATATTAGGCCATTGCACTGCACAACGCGATGTTTCTGTGCTGCAGAGGCACCGTTTTCTGTCTGATGTACGGATATAAACCTTATATTCGAGACAATAATTCGTAGAAGCGCGTTTATTTGTTCACATACAACAGTTTTTAAATGAATTGAGTGCGTTTTAGAAGCGAAAAGAAAACAAAATTCTGTACAGAGCATCCGGGCGTCTGACATTGGCTGAGTACTTAAAAAAACCGACAACATTCTTAGTCTAAGGATCATCAAACCAACTTGAATAACACTGTTTAGCAAACTCGTGAAGTGTTTATTTTTAAAGCGATACCAACGACGCTTATCATCATCCCCGTGGCCATTGGCTTGACTTGTGTGCGGTGAAAGGGGATATGAAAGCAAAGGTTAATCTTCCGAAGAGCAACAATAAAAATGTTGCTCAGAAAATAAAAATAATTTAAAATCTAATATATTTCCGGGAGACATACTTACTTTGGTGATATGACGTATGGATTCGAGTTTTTTATGAAAGATATGAAGTAAATATAAAAGTTGACTCACCTGTTACAAATGCAACTGAGGATTGGGTAGTCGGTGCAGCTGTGTGCAATACTGAGGACTCGAAGGAGAGCGGAAGTGGAAACAATAATCTTGCAAAGTGATGTATAAAAATTGTGAATGTGGGTTATATTTTATATTTACACGTATTTGATATTTAAAGCTATAGTTATGCAGAGAGTTAAACGTTACCCTGTTCGTAATGAAAATCCTGAAAACCAATCTGACGTATTCCTTCAGAAGCACTGACCAGGTATTTCTTTAACGGTGTTTCTTCATGTGATGGCTTCCGAGACATTAAAGCGAGTTGTTTTTTGTGATGACTTGGGTGCAAATAAATAAGTGGCATAGTAGATGTAAGTTATAGGGTGAGGACGAGTGTTAGAGACTGCGTCATGTTTTATGAATTTGAAACTTAGCACGCCTTGTACAATATAACCTTCCCGAATTGAATGGCTATTTTGGATGACCTTCCTGTGCAAGAGTTGTTCATTGTCTTGGCAGTTGTTACGCTCGGTTGGCATTTCTTTTTGTGTCGTGTCGAGGCTAATGTCCACCAGACGCTGTATAGAGATGCACGAGCTTTTAGATCTCTAGGAAAAAGGATTTTAGGGTGTTCTAACTGGATTTAAAGTGTTGCCCAGTCAGGCATATGGGCAGAAATCCACTTGTCGTCTGTGACCTGAGGAAACGTGTGCGCTTGCCATCGTGTCGTCGTCAATTCTCAAAGTGCACTGGCAGCGCTTGTCCAACCCTTTCTGGATTCGCTGGGGAAGAGCGTCGACGTTCCCTGGCGGGCAAGTCAGTGCACGTGCGGGCGCAGAGTCAGTATGTTCTACTACGCGGTGCGCCGGAAAAATAAGCTCTGTTGGTGTTGACAATATTTTAAGTTTTCTATCTGTCGACTCTGTTGTTGGTTGTGTTGGTGTTTTACTCGTCTGAACCACAACGTATTACAACTGGGTTTTCACAAGAATAACATAGTGTAACAAGGATAAGTTGTACTTTCTTGCAGAAGAATTCATTGCGATTTTGTACGGATTTTGAGAAAATAAATGAAAATAGGTCGTGTTAATTCAGATTGTTTTCTGTCCTTTGGCAACTTTTTTGAGTTTATGCAGCACCTCACCTCGTTTATTCTTGCTCAGAGTTTTGAAACGGTTCCTCAGTTTCGATATCTCGATATCTTTCTCCTATTTCAATTTTTAAAAAAATGGATTCCTAAAATTGTCCTTTTAGTAACGAAATATATTTTATTACGGATAAGATTTGTCAAATTCACATTTACTGTATGGGAAGTTGAAGTGTGTGTATGAAATTATCAGCTTATTGTTTTGAACCAGCCCACTGATGCGATGGCGAACTGTAGGAAAACCATCGGCAACGCTCTTTTGTTCCGTCTCTATTTATATAAAGGCGTGCTGTTGACATTGGCGCCATTAAAGTGACCTTCCGCCGATGAATTATGCAAGAGGTAACAGTACAGCGCCCGCAAGAGCAAGAACCCCATTTGCGCGCGCGGCCCTGGAGATTGACGCGGTCGCGGGCGCAAGGTGAGGGGGCTGCGGTGAGTGGGCGAGAAGTCTCCGCGAGTCGGAGGCGAATGAAGGAGAGGGCACACAGGGATGAAGGGCTCGGAAGAAGTCAAGAGTGGTGTGAGTAAAATTACCTTATTGAGCTTCCCTTACCTAATTCCTAGTTACGAGAGTTCGTGACCTTTCGACTAGTTGCACAGGTGAAACCGGTCTCTGTGGTTGGAAGTGATTCGGTTAAAAAATGTCCAATCGTATTGACTATCAATGAGAAAGTGAGAAGAATTACTAAAGGGGAATGGAAGAACTCGTGGTCCGATGACTTGAAAGACCCCGTCGAAAGTATTCGTGTAGATTGTGTCGTTCACGAGAGATGGCTGTAGTTTTTTTTTTGCCAGAGAAGGAAAACGTTCCCCCGACCTGGTAATTAGATACGGGCTGTTAGAATAGGTAGAAGCATCATTAATGAGATCATTATTGCATAAATTGCAAATTCCAAAACTAGTTTATCGTTTAGCAAATTTCAGAGCACTACTTGACTTTTGGAGTATAAAATGAACGTTGGTATAATTTAAAGAATGCCGTGAAGTATACACACACGCGGGAATACTAAAATCTTAAATTATCCCCATGGGAATGACGGATTTGATTCGGAATATTTTTTTCTCGAGATTTTCATATTTTTTTTCCACGCTTTGGCATAGACCACATTTTGACCCTCATTTTCTTCAAGGTGGCCATGCTACTTGCAGATCTTTTTGTCGTTTTGCAGTAACGAGTTTTCCACCGGGGACACTAACCGAGAGAAAGTGCCTAGAATTGGAAGTAAAAAAGAAAAGAGGCGACAGCAGCGGCCAGCGCTCCGCAGGAGCCAATCCGAGTGAAGAAAGAGGCAAATTGCGCCGCCGGTATTGCAGCCGTCCGTCGCCGTTTGTGCAGAGGCGTCGGCGCCGCCGCGCCGCGCCGTCTGGCGGTAATTGCGCGCCTCCTTTGTGCGCGAACGGGGCTAATCCGGGCGTTGTCCGCGCAGCCGCCGCCCTCATGACCGATAACTGCCTGATAGACTGCGGTGGCTGTGGAGAGGTGCTAACGTAAGGCGCTGGCGAGGTTTCGTAAAGGAAGTCACTCTTGTTAAATTCATAGAACTTTTGCACTGCATACCTCCTGTTTGTTGGTAGTTAATGCACATTGTTAACGCCCTTTGCTTTAAAATAGCGGCTGTGTTTAAAATAGTAAATTTTCCCGTGTGGAATTTGAAGTACTCAGTCAGTAATGTAAAGATGTTAGAGGTGTAATTAGATATGAATAACAAAGACTTATTAAACTACTGTGTGGACAAAAGTAGTTACTTCAACGAGTTGTGGGAATTACCCCTTTGATATTCCAATATTTTCTCTATTATTTTAATGTGCAGAGTTATCAGGTTTTTGAGTCTATCAGGGAATGTAAAACTAGTGCCACCGTTGTTACTAATATCGAACCCAGCCACATGCTCGTTGTTAAACGCAGATTTACATAGTAATCGGAGTGCTTTCGCGTTTGGGCGTCTGTGAATTTCCCCCAACCGGTCAGGGCTCAAGGCTCGAGCGACGGCGGCGCGGCGCGGCGCGGCGCGGCGCGGCACGGCGCGGCGGAGGGAGGTGCGGCGGGGCGTCGATAGGCGCCTCCGGGGGGTAATTAATTGAGTCCTTAGGCAAACTTCGCGAAACCCTCTGCGCGAGATAGCGCACGCGCTGTTTCCTCCATCGGCGCCGACTGACTTCCACGAAGCTGACCCCAGCTGGGAAGAACCAAAATTTGGTCATTCCACTACTGGGTGGTAGAATCGTTTGTTCTGTTCACCTTTGACATCCGCTTGAGCGCACTGGATGTAATGGGAAAATGGATGCTGCCAATAACAATGCTCTTGTACGTTTCTGTCATTCATTGAAGAAAAATCTTCCATTTTGTTGTATTTGATGACGTCATTTCGCAATTTGTTTGCGAGGAAATTAATTTTTGTTACGCAATTTTAAGTGACGCATTAGAATCCTTGTTTTTCATTCTACGAAGCAAACGTCAGTTTCTGCTCTTTGTTTAAATACATTTAATATCCTCGCAAGTTACCTTGCAAACAAATAACTGACTCCTGTTTTCTTGAACTATTCAGTTTGGGTAGTTTATAAAAATGACTCATCTTACTTGAAATTCGCCCAGAAAATGCAATTTTCTGCTTCCCAAAAATTATCTTGTGGACTATACTGCTCTGAAAAAGATAAACCACTAAAAAAGTTTGCGATCGAAAGACGGAATCGTCTGCAAGCGCTATTGCATTATGCAATATATTGTTTTTTTGTTAATGATAAGCTTTATTGTTAACTATTGAAAGGGGTAAAGGTGTACAAGGACGAGGTGGAGGAGCTTGTGCAGGGTCGCAGCTGCCCTCTGCAAGAGGCTCTCGAGGCGGCTTGATCCGTTTGAAGTGTGTCGTGGGCGCGCAGTTTCAGCACCGGCTGCCGCTGCCCGCGCCTCCATTGCGGCCCAGCGAGCGCCGTAAAACAGGGGATAAATCTCTGCCTACTGGGACTCGCTGGAGCTCGCAAATGTGCGACGTATTCAACGCAGCCACTTACTGATTGTCGGCGCGCCGCATTTCTCACTTCATTCTATATTTTCAGATGTTAATTAGTTGTTTAGCTGATTTATGTGTGAGATTACTTTTTCAAAACGCAAATGGTGTTTTTCCTTTTAATGTTTAGTTGTTCTTATCAAAGGCGTGCGCACGGGGGGGGGGATCAATTCCTTATTTCCTCCATCTTAAGCTGATAAGTTGATATCCCGGAATTTGGGAAAGAAGGTGTCCAAAGTCTCTGGTTAATGGTATAAATATAATCAATTGTATTTATTAATTGTATCATTTAAGTTATAATTTGGTTCTCCTTGTATTACTTATTTCCTAGTAAAGTGTCACATGCAAATACACATTTAATAAAAAAGGGGACCTAGAGGGATCCAAGTATGTAGTTTGTCCGCCTCTTGTTTTGGCTGCGTACGCCTGTGCTTAATGTCAACGACTTGAGAGATAAAAGTCGTTCGTTATCGGACATTTACTCATCTGGAATATGTTTTTCGCTTTATTCGATCGATTCAGATCGACGCCACGAATTTTGAATTAGAGGCCAGTGAGTTACCCATTACTTTGATACGCATGGCATTACAATATGTGTTGGAGAGGCCAGTTTGTCGCAAGGGTTGTAGCGGCGCCGGCAACGTATGTCCTTCGATATCAGGACCAGGCGCGGTCACGTTCCAAGATACCGCTCTGCACGGCGCTCCTGGTTCGAAATTGTCCGCGTGTGCATATAACAAAGTATTCTTCTTATTGCTATCAGGGATATATCGGATTTTTTAATGTTTACATCGAAAATGGGTATTGGGTCTTTTTGTGTATGCTTTTAAATGTAATTGATATTTAAAATTCAAGGCAGGAAACTGTAAAGGAATTAACTTTATCCCTTTCATAATATTATTATTACTATTATTATTATTGTTATTATTATTATTGTTGTTATTATTATTATTATTATTATTATTTAACTGCTTATTAGAAATTCAGTACTATAATTGTATGATTTATTTTGTTTCGAGGGTGAGTTCTCACTTGGAGACGGCGTTAAGGTGGTCTGGTCCTGGAAGTGTGATCTTGCGGCAAGGATAAGGGTATGCTTGCATTTAGTTGTATTATTTTTGGGTTGTGTTATAAAATATATTAGTGAACGATCTCGAGGTATACAATTTTCTACTGGTTTATTGGACTTAATATTGTATATCTGTTGCAAAAGGTATCTTTATCCCTGGCATCATACATCGCGTCATTCATTGCAATTAATGTCGACAAAAGGTTTTTTCAAAAAAATACTTCAATGCTCTTATGACTTTCTGGTAGAAGAGACAGAGACACCATATTTTTATAAGATCTATAAAATAATTTATCCATTTCATAAGATTATTCACTTTTTATAACTGTCAAGAAGTAAGTGAAGTCATTGAATACATCAATCATGCGAAGGTCCCTATGTGTTGACACGGACATCTTATTTGTTCTTTAATGTTGACATGTTTTCAGGTAATAATAAAGTAAGTTCAAATGGATAATGATATGAGTTGTACGATCGTTCTATAGTTCTAATGTCGTGTTTAGAACGTGTTGGAAATTAGACATGACGTAGGACATTCATCCTTGCTGATGTCTGTAGCATTAGGTCTCTGCCACTCGGAAGAAGGCGTTAGAAGATGCGATTCAAGAACGACACTGTTGATGGTAGTTGAAAGTGACTTGTTGAATGACATTTGATGATGACCGCCCTCTCGGATTTTCCTCCTCGTCTTCAGTGTCCTTTTAAATTAGTATGTGTAGACATTTGACATACGCCAGTCGTGGCGTACAATGTGTTAGTTTGCCTGTTAAGCGTGGAGATTGTTTATTTTTCTACGAACACCTACGTACTTCAGTTGGAATGGTCTCCCTCTATCTCATCCCTTTCCTCACGCTATTGTTTCGTCATCCATTCGGCTATCTAATGCCCCCTTCGGTACCGTGTTGAAGGCTGTTTGCATGTTTTCCTCATAATTCCTATTCACTGGCTTCATTTCCTTTTCGCGTCCGTCTTCACTTCCTGTGTTTTATTAATTTATGTTGTTGTGCTGGGTCTCAAACGGGCATCCGGGATTGTTGCCAGTGTGATGTGACAGAACGGACGAGCAAGATTGAAGAGCGTCTTAGAAGACTTCACTTGAGCCTGCCTTTGAATACACGATCGCGCGATACTCCTTCCATGTGAAACACTTAACGCCCTGCCC
The DNA here is from genome assembly GCA_017312745.1 of Gryllus bimaculatus. Taxonomy (NCBI): domain Eukaryota; kingdom Metazoa; phylum Arthropoda; class Insecta; order Orthoptera; family Gryllidae; genus Gryllus; species Gryllus bimaculatus. Next base: position 2,889,692 of record BOPP01000107.1, read on the forward strand.
GAAGGGTCACTTACTGTGTTTGCCTGTCTGTTGTGTTTTGACGCTCAAACCCGCTAGACGTGCTTATAATTTTCGCTTCGACAGTCGAGCAGTTTGCTCGCTTTCACTGCTCGGAGAGGAACTTATACGTGTTATCCCTGAAAGAGGTCCTTTGAATGAAATGTACGCCATTTGATTGTGGATTGTACAATTTGAGCATTTATAACTCGCGAATGTCGGCCTTCAAAAGAGAAGGCGCTTGGCTCTAATGTGCGTTCCGAGTGAGTTATTCGCTCGCTCTCGTAGATTGCCTGCCGCCTGCTGGCACCGCTGACGGTGCGTGGGAGCGGCCTTCCGCGCGGGGGCGGGCGAGAGCGCCTGCGAGAGCGGCCAGGCCGCCTCGCCGCGTCGCGCGTTCGTCGCCGGTAACTCGCGTGGAAAAGGCGCCGTGACCAGACCCGTCCAATTAGGGGGCCGCGGCATCTTCGCTTCGGCTGGAAGCCGTGACGTCATCGTCGCTCTCTTAAAATGGCGCATAGAGTGGTTTCTGACTCTGCTTAATTAGCAGAGTGTGTGTAAAATATTACGTTAGTGGAGGGGAGATTTTAAAATAAAGCCCACTTCTGTTTTTACAAGTTTTGTTTAGATTATTGTAAGATGCAACATTTTAGGAATTAATTTTTTTAAATTTCCATTCCTGTTGATCGCTTCAAACCTAACATGTCATAATATCCAAACTCGGATCAGACGTGACACTGAATTTTAATTCCTGTTGTTCTGCGCGCGATAATTTTTTTAAAATATGAGACATTCTGTTACACGTGTAAATGTGATGTTTTCAGTGTCGTCGTGGTGTAAATCAAACATTTAACATTTTAACATTGGTATTAGCATATTTGAAATCATTTGTGCTCCTTGTAGTGTAACATCCGTCCCCAGATGAGGTCGATCTAGCACAGTGATCTGATATTTAAATGTCCTTAGCACTTCTAAATTTTTGAATGTTGATTAGAAGGAAAACGTAGAGGTTTGTTATTACTTATCTCAATTACACGAAACGGGGAAACCGTGCTTATTGCGGGATTTGGACGCATGACTTGTATATAGCTATTTGCGCTGTAGCCGCAGATCATTTGTTACTACTGCGAAGTTGTATGATACCAACGAAGAACTTGCCCAACACAAAGGCTGTTTGTGTTCGGTTTAATACAGGGCTTATCAGAATTATGAATATTGAACAAGATGCACGAGCGACGACACGACATTCAAGACAGGGGGGAGGGATTTGTATAAAAAGGCTTCACCGTTTTTCTATTAACGGAAGTTAGCTTTCAATATGCAAATACCTGAAGTACGGTACGAACACGGGAGTGCATAGTATATGTTTGGAGAAACTTTAAGTGGGAGTTAAGCAAATACCAAACCCGACATGTATAATGTAGAATCCACATAGCAGTAGGCTTTGAAGGTAGAGCGAAAATATTAAAATTTAATAGGCTGCAGAGATATGTGTGTACTGTACCGGTATCCGACGCTTTGTGACCTGTGATTTTCTCTTGGCTAATTATTATTTAATATCCATTAACATTTATTATTTAATTTCTTCTCTTTGAATTAGAAATTTTTTTACGATTATTGTACATTTCACCTTAATATTGCATGTTATTCTTTCAAGTCACAAATAGTTTTCTGCTTAACAATCCGAGTTTTCTTATTTTTATTATTTTTGCAGCGCCTTCAAACTTATTAATTTAGTTTTGGATGTAGCTCCCAACTGTGTCAAGTTGTCCAAAGAATGATTATTTGTGCTCATACTTCTACGTACTTCCAAATGCGAGATATTCACTTAAACAAGACCTTTCCTCAAAATCTTGGCAGGTTTACAAATCTAATCTAGTATACTATGAACGACAACCAGTATTTCGTTATTGTCGAAAATGGAAAGATTTTGCTTATGGATTTCGGTGTTTAACGCCATTTTTATCTGCTTTTTTCTCATTTGTTGTAGTAACAACCATCTGAGTTTGTTCTGATAACAGGTAATTTACTAATCGTGACGTTTTCTTTTTGCTCTTCTGTATCATCTGCGGTGAGCTCTTGAACTGTGGTTTTGTGTAATTGAGACTTTTCACTTTATATTAACTTCTTAGGTTAGAAATTACCGTCTCATTTATCTTCACTTAGCTGTGAAGGACACCTACTTCAAGTTTAGCCACTCGTTTTTCGCTGACCTTCACGTGCATTCTACACGACTTACTAAAGTGTTTTTGCAGACGGAAATAACTACAGTTCTCTGATTTACCAGTTTCCAGTTCAGATTCATCTACTGTAAATAATGAGTGAGTAGAATTAAATAGAATGTGATTTCCTTTTAAATGTTTAATATGTCTTGAAACTCAAGAAATCATCTCTTAAATTTACAGTTTTATTCAATATCTTGTATGCAGTTGAGAAATATTGGCAAATTACTTTGAAATAAAACAAAAATATTTGCTTACTACTTCGAAATTGTACATTGAAATCCATTTTTGAAAACAGGTTGTTTTTTTGTTTAGAAATAAGATTAGTTTTCTACTCAACCACATTTCGTGATTTTTGATTTTAAATGAAAGGTTTTTCAGTTGGAGATCGGTTTTAGAAGTTTTCTGTGCGACACGGTTATTGTTTTCCAGGTTTATGAATTATGCAGATACTGCTTTAAACCATTGTTACATAAAATGTATCTGTTCGTATGTGTTTCTCCATAGCGAGTGTATTCTAATGTGAATAAATGTTACTTGCCACTGTGTGTTTATAATGTATTCTAAAGATAGAGCAGAGCGGATTCCAACCATTTACATATTGCGTTATCACATGCGTTATATGTTATCTAGCGTAACATTTAATTAATTCAATATCAATAATACAATTCACTTAGAACTCTAACAAGTCGATGCTGGAACAAATTGTTTGTTAAATAATTGAGTTTTTTTTACTTACTGATTTTATGAATGGCTATTGAAATGTTACAATTTAATCAGTCTTTGTATTGTCAACAATACATATAGGCATGTGAGAGAATCTCGTTTTTTTCAGTAGAGAAGATTCTTCTGTTTTTGGTGGGAAATTGTCAGATATTGTATTGTCTGTTCGGTATTTAACCAAAAAACGAAAGGACTGGTTGAAATAAATCCATATTCACATGAATGTCGTATAATCAACGTTTGAAATAGTAAAGACGTCAGTCGTATTCATTGCAATGCATGCAAAAACTACTAGTAATAGTATTACAATACCAAAACATTCATTTTATCCGTAAGAGACCATATATATTCCAGGGTTGGGGCGAAATCTCGATATGAAAGGATGTGCCGAGGAAGTTTGTCACTCTATACTTCTCTATAACGTATGGTTTAATTGCTTTGAAATATTGACAGTAAACATATTGTGAGCAATATTAGCTTTCAGCTTCCTTGCGAGCTACTCGTTTCTTCCGAAGTCCGTTGTAACGACAATTTCTTCCGCTTCTGAATGAGAGGCGACCGCAGCGCCCCCGGCGAGGAGGCGGCGCGCAGTGGACTGAAAGGGGCCGAAAACCGCGCATTAGAAGAAAGAAACAAAATTCGCCGCAAGGACAAAACATGCTTTATCATCCAACTTGGAAGCTTTACATCACCTTTCAATTACAAATTTTTCTTTTTTTTAATGCATTCCAAAGGAAGCATTTAACTCAATAAAATAAATTAATTGTTATTTCAATGGGACATTAAGATTCACTTGAAGAGGTTGTAACGTTTGGGTCGACGGTGTGCTGTTGCATTTCCGTTCCGCAACACCTAATTTAAATAGCGAATAATAAGCTATTTTGAGCTTTGTTTCTGCAACCGTAAAAATGTCACAATCTTGAAAGAAAAAATCTGAAAAAATGCCAAAAGTATTCACTTTTCACGCTCTATGTTTTCAATGTTTTGTGCATAAGCGTGCGGGACCTTAGATGGACAAAATCATTTGAATAAGGAACGTAAGCCTGAAACAAATTACAAATGAAACAAGTAGTATTTTTCAATATGAAATTCAATCAGCCAGGAAAAAACGAACAAAAATTATGACAATGAAATTAATTTAACAATTTAAATTAATTAAATTAATTTAATTTAGCGCCATGTGTACTTTGTAAATTCTTACTCATTCTATCACACTTACTCTTTTATTTATTTCCTAGATTAAATATCTGCGTCGCATCGTACAACAACATTTTGCACCCTACGCATCACTCAACAGAATTCCACGCGAAACCGCAATTGCGCGAATGGCCACGAAGCGGCGCGGGCGCGGGGGCGCGACGCCGGCCGGTCGGCGGGGTGATTGAGGGGGGGGGGGGGCGGGCCGCTTGGCGCGCGGCGCGCGGTTCACCTTGATTCCCGCGGAATTCGACAGCTGCGCGGCGAGGGGCGCGCGTGGGTTGCTGCGCGCCGTCTTCCTTCTCGGCCAGTGCGCCCGGGCTCGAACAGCAGGCCTCCGCCCCCGACACTTTACACGAGAAGCGTGAATAGCGTCCTTTAGAAGTGCCTTCTAAAGGAAATCTGTTAAATTTTTTTAGGGTTGTAATCTCTTCAGTGTTTTCATGTTTAAGTTATTTATTAAATTGCTGGAAGGATTGTTCGAGTATTTTATATATTAATTCATAATACACATGTTGAATACCAATTTATATATATATATATATATATATATATATATATATATATATATATATATATATATATATAATATAGATACACTTTAGAAGCAATTCAAGTGCCGTTGAGTAGTGGCGTCAAATAGAAAGTCGGAGATCTTTCGTGAATGTAAAGGCATGACAATGTGAGTGTTCTCTAATTCATTGGCCTCGGGTAACTTCAAGAGTCTTCTTGAACCTGATACCAGGTTATTTGCGAAAGAACTTAAATAATGGACATGTAATGGAATAATGAATATGTAATCGAACGATAAATGCTCCGTTTCCTCTGCAACTGAATAAGCTGACGAATGTACATAGTCTTGACCGCCTAAGGGAATGTAGGTGGGTAATTGCTTCAAATTACTGTTTAAAAGCAGATGTAGACCTCACCTGTGCATTTTTTGACATTTTACGGAGCAAAATATTTGAGAAATTAATTGAAATGCCACTCGCATACCTCTTCTTGCCATTAAAATTCAGAAGAATAATTTTGAACAAAATGACAGCTCTTCGTATACCTATTATGTGAAATTATTTATGGGCAGGAGACATTTACCCTACAATTTAAAAGCTGACTTCTCTTAAAGAAAATTATCTTGCATATAAAAAACCTCGTCGTATACGATTCTGCTTTCGGCCAAGCAATTCCGTCGTTTTTTTACAGTCTATTGTATCTCTGTTAAGGAAGGATTTTATATTTCCTATTTTGGAAATATTAATTTAAGAAAAAAGCCCGAAACAAATTCTTAAACAAACATTGGGCCATAATTAGTGTGGAGAAGTGGTGTCTCAACAATTGTAATATTGTTTAAAAGCAGTGCTTCATTTCTGGCGGAACGCGACGAATCGCCGTCCCGGTACCTCGGGAATAATTGTTAAATTATAAAATAAATATATATTACTATTTCTATTAAATTAATGATTTATTCTGAAGCGCGTTCCGGGACCTAAAATTTTATGAATCAAACACCTTTTGAAAGTACTCAAGCAATTAAATTGTTTCTTAGAAGAAATTAACGCTTTCGAATCTTCACTTTAAAAACCGGAAGAACTCCATTATTTCGAATCTGTTTTCCGATGGAGATTCTATAAAATATATTTGCTATGGTGTCAAAGCCCCTTTCTCCCTCCCTGACAATGTTAATCCGCCCTTCCCTACCGGCCCTTTGTCTCGGGAGGATTCGGATGTCGTGGCCAATTCCGCGGCCCACGCCCCGTTTCCCCTTCCCCACCCACGCACGCGCACGCTCACGCGGCGGGAACAAAGGCCTCCTGGGAAGGTCGGGCCCGCCCGCCCGGCCGGCGGAGTTGGTCGCGGAGCGGCGCGGAGCCTTCGCACAATGCGGAGGTAAATGTTTAGTTACGAAACCGCTCAGCCGGCCTTCAAGGGCGACGGCGCGGCGGTCCTGCGCCCCGCCCCCCGCGCGGCCCACGGGCGTTTCCTAGGCCTCGCCGCCGCCGCGCGTCGGGGGCCCGCGCAGGGACGCCGGGCCCGCCCGTCGGCGCCGCGGGGCGCCTCTGCTGCCGGTGCAGGTGGCAGCGGATCTGACAGCTTGACTGCCGGGGCGCCCAAACGGCCTTTTTATCACACGAGTGCGCAGAAAATGGGCTTCAGTATACGCGGAGGGATCGATGTCTCAATATTATGCGCCCGTTATAGTCTGTCTTCTTTTGGTTTTAATTTTGATCGAAAGAAGTGAATGGTGGAAGTGAGGAGTGGTAAATATTTTGTGGGAATGTTCGTGCAAACACAATTATATTAGGGTGTGAAAGAAAAGGATATGCTGGAAGTTATCTTTGGGCCGCCGTTTTTAAGACTGTTATTATTACAAGGCTCGAACTATTCGGAATATAGAAATATTGCGCTAAAATATTGTAAACATACGTCCTGAACTTTAAGGTGGTAACGATACTCACGAAAGATAAGTTGTTGCGTTGTTATTGCTAATGAACTGTTTTACATTTTCGCTCATTACTTTGTTTAAAAGCGCTATGGCGAAATCGCCTCTAATGGTCCAAAAATGAAGTGGATACACAGTTGAATGAAATTTTATTGATTAGATCCCTGAATAGTTGCTCAATGGCGTTAGCAGAAACCCGTTAGTGTTACGCAATATTGTAGTGTCTGCCCATAAGCCATTGAGGTGAGCCCTGATTGCGAGTGGGCTGTCCTCTCCTTGGTGTGGCCGTGACCTCTCGGCTCCACCACGTCGCGCCGCCTCCGCGCGTCGCGTCTCGTCGCCACCCCCAACCCCCGCGGCGCCGGCGTGGCGCGACCCTCGCGCTCCGTGCCCTGCCTGCTCCTCTTCCTTGCACCCGCGACGCCTCGCCCCTCCCCCTCCGACACCTCGTCGCAGTCGAGTTCCGTCCTTTGAACGCTGATGGAGGCAGGGGCACCTATCGCGTTTCGTCTTGTCGCTCTCCGATCTCCCGCCCTATTGTGCCGAACGGGCCCTTCTCCCGGCCACCCGAGTTGCGTGCTGGGGCTGCCTAGTCTCGTCGAGGCGTTCCCTTTGAGTTGACTCCGAGGCATCCGCACGAGATGCTAATTGCTAATGAAGGAATGATAATGTTGACATGTCTCTTCTGTAATTTGGGTGAAGGAGTACCCAACTCTTCTTGCTTTTGTTCCTGGGTCTGATATTAAATTAGTCATTAAAATTAATTATTAATGAACATGATAAATATATATTGAACCGCGTAAGATGTATTGTTGAATAACGGGAAAATGAGCAAGGGCACTAGAAATACAATTTACTTCCATGTTTTATTGATGTTTGAAACGCCAATATGACAGTGAAAATGTTACTTAATTTACTGTAATTAAAATGATTGTGTCTTATTCAATAGGTAATATATGTTTCCATGCGTAGTATCGACTGTCCCGGCGCCGGACTCGATGAAACTCCACGAAGTCGTAATGCAACAACCCACGCCATCTCTGGCTAGCGGGCAGGCGTCCATTCCACTGCTGCTGTAATTATTCCATCATTTAGCGCCGTTTCGGCGTTGATAAATTAACCAAGTGCCCTTAGCTCTACTTCTGTCATCCGGCGTAATTTGAAACGGAGAGATGTGGCATTTACAATCTTCACTCTTCTTTAAGTCGTGAAACACCAAGCCTAACAATTATGCGATATATCTCCGGATGCGGCGAGATTGAAATCACCGCATCCGAACGAGTTAATAACATCTTATGCAACGCCACTCTCGTGTGTGGCCCGTAGGCCTCCATTCTGACGCGCTTCATGACTCGACACCTGTAAAAGAAAGGTAATTTGGCACTATATTCGTCATTTGTGTACGGTGTAGGTGACTACTATTCGATTTTTATCGATAAGGCTGAAAAATCGTCCATTCGTTTGATGTTTGGGGCGTATTCTAATAATTGTTCATTATTCAGAGACAATGGCTCGGGAATGATGTACGTTTTCCTTACAATTGGTATGTTTTCAATTTCAATTTTGGATCAGCTCAAAAGCGTCTAATATTGCAATTACTACCCATCGCTCATTAGTTACAAACTAATCCATCTCTTCACCAGATAATGGATAATAATTGGATACATTTTTAAAATGTAGCTCTTAATGTTAAACATTCTAAACTCTATAAAAATATCTGAATAAGAAAAGAAAGAAAAGAACGTACACTACAAATATTTTTATGCACAAAGGACTTATACAATTTTTTTTTTATTTTATTTTATTTAGTACTGAATTTCGAAATTGTTTCTAGAACTCATTTCGTCATCACGAAATGATTAGCCGTATTTTAAAAGACCTCTAGATGTGTACTTGTTATATTAACGATGGGTGTTGGGGGACAGGTTGCTCTGGTGCCGACCCGTCTTTCCTGTGGTGCTTTTCGGGGATTTTTCTGCCTGTTGCATACAAAATGAAATGTTTCCGAAGGCGTCACCGCGATGGGCCTCTTCGCTTAGCGTCCGCAGCCCACGCCTTCGCCGGCGCCGCCGAGGGCCGCCCGCCCGGCCGGGCTGCTGCTGGCGGCCGCTGGCTTCACATTAGCGTCGCTTCGTGTCCTGCCCCGCGCCCCCGAGCGCGGCGGAGCGCGGCCCGCGGGCCGTCACGGGCGCTTCGCTGCCTGGGCTCCGCACGGGCGCCCAACGCACCGGCATATCGGGTTGCCGATATGGGAATGAGAAGGAAAGTGGGCAAAATAGAAGCGAATAGCGTGGTTTTTTAACGAACATTAGCTACTCTTCTTTCCTTTGACACTGATATTTCAGAGAGAATTTACAGTAATAAAACATTTAACATAACATTTTTTATGAATTATTTGTAATGAATAATGTGTAATTTTGTCTTGGGATGATTGCGTTTAATCAGTATTATCTGAGTTACAATAACCGTCGGCTTATCGTATTAAATAAATTTGCGATAAAAATAACCTTAATAGTGTTAAGAACATGCTACTGCAGGAGAACGCGAGACGGAAAATACACAATTTTTTTTAGAGCAAATATTGCCCGATTTGACCCCTATGAGAAAATGATTGGTTGCGCGAGGGGTCTTCAAACTACAAACCACGGGTGGATCCGGTCCCCTGAAGAGGTATCACTCGATCCACGTTGCGTCCAGACCAGGGCGTGAATGAACAGTGGGAAACAAAAAGTAGAGGCGGCCATGAGAGTGGTTTAACAGAAGGAGAGGGCTGGGGTCTTTGGGAGAGTGTGGGCACACAATCATAAAAGGAGGGCAGATAGCCTGAATAATTAAGAAGTAAAGGTATATTTAGATAACGCCCATGATGAACACCTTCTGACGGTCGCAGATATTGCGTTTAAATGCGTTTAACGCATCGTCCGTGGTGTATGTAAAAAACTAAATCAATACCGAACAATATACCGTACCTTCGAGTAAGTTCCTAATAAGATATAAGAATTAGAATCTTATCAATAATGAAATAGATGTACTTAAGAAAGAATATTTTTAATTTTTCGAATTCTGTAATGATTGCAAAATTACTCTATGTAGTATCTTCCAAATTGAAGAAAAATCTATTCTACCTTCTTTTGTTTTGTTAATTTTCATCGTGACATTGGCTTGAAATGATTCAATTCCAAATGATTCCATTCAGACTATTGTAATGAATTGCAAACATTGATGTTCTTTACGTCATTAACACGAGTACGCAATCTTGCAGCTGCAAGCGAAACGCGCTGGGGCGGGGGCCGTAGTGCTGGGGCAGACGCGCGAAAAAGTCCGCTCAGCGCTGCCGCGCACCCGCCCCGTCCCGCCCGCCCACAGCCGCCCGCTCACCCGCCCCGCTCCACGCCGCCCACCCGCCGCCGATCGCCGCCGCGCACCTATCGACCGCGTCGGGCGGCTGCAGCCCCCGCCCACCGGCCGCGCATAGCGTCAGTTTGCGGCGGTCACGGCGCTTGCTAAACGTCGGTGACACAATGGCCGGCGGCTGCCGAGCGCGCTGCCTCCGACGCGCTACGGCGGAGGCTGCGGCGCGCGCCCGGCCTGACGGCGTTTCCAAGGCGGGAGCCGCCGGGACATCAGACGCCCAATGACCTCACCGTAATTGCGGATACACTAATAATAATTCTATGTATGGGCGTGTCGGTCCGATAGATCTCTCAACTCTATCGGGTTACATTATTAAACTTACTTAAAATTCAATCTCTTGTACAATGTACTTATTTTTGTTCACATATTATTATATCTATTTGGTGTATTTCAGAGAAATACTTGCATTATCAATTAACGTTCCCGCCGGAACCAATCTATTCCGCATATCGCGATATCGGAGAACCAAGTATGAAAGAATTCGAATGTATGCGTTTCACAGGCGCAAGGTTGTTTAATGATCTCCGGAGGCCGAATGTCGGAGCCTCGTCGTCAATTTGGGCATGCGTATCGAAGTGTTAAATGGTTTCTGAAAGTATTAGCTCAGACGTCGACTTCCTATTTTCTCAGTGCATTCATAGTGAATCTATTCCCTCATGTTGGGTATAACACGAGAGAAGAGCGAAAATATTATCCTGCGAGCTAATTAGGCTCTTTTAATATCTGGCCTTAAATTTACTAGACAAAATATGACTAGGAGGAGTTGAGTTACCTGACGTTTGAAAAATTTTGTCGTTATACCCATGAATATGGTTCATACTTTTTCTCTCCAAAGATCGTGTAGTAACGTACGTGAAAAATTAGTCACGTCTTATTCCGATCCAATGAGGCACCGTGGATCTGGATGCTATCTCATTAAAAGTTAATATCCCCGGAATTGTCTAGTCGATTAAATGCCCTGTCGCGATACATAGGTCTATACATTGTTCTAAATTGCAATTTCAGTGTGACGTAGTGGTTTTGATGGAATGTGCGTGACGCAAGGGCTTAACAAATGCTTTCCTTCTGTACTCATCTCCGACTTTCGTAAGATGTAAAGAAACGAAGAATTGATAAAAGTGTCCTTATTGGAAAAAAATTAAAAAACGCTGCCATTTCTCCGGGTTGTGGTGCGGGTTGCTTCGTATTATAATGGCACCAACTTTACGTTTGCTCATCTGAGGGACGCACAGCATCTTCCCCTCCATTTGGAAATAGTAATGCCTCCGGGGATACGTTACAGAAACTTATGCCAAGGGCTTTGCAAGTGTGCTGTAAATGCCGTAAAAGGCTGACGCCGAGGATTCCTGACTTCCTCTGCTCTAAGGGTGCAGGTGCAAGTGCTTTGTGATGAAGGGTAGATAATTATTGTACGTATTTCATGGGACTAGAATGACACATTCTCTGCGCAATTCTCAGTCGTTGAAACTGTAGTCTGGCTATGCAGGACCCTTTTACTGAACTGGCAGGTGAGCGTAGCGAGCGCCGCCGCGCCCGTTGCTTGTGGCCCTCGGACGGGCCGCTCTCAGCGCAGGAATCCCTTTGTGCGGGTGCGCGTGGCGGCGCCGAAGGCCGCTGTGTCATTGTGATTAGCCGCATATCTCGGCCCGCGCCCGGCGGAACGCGGTTGAGCGCCGCTTCACGCGCTTGCCCGTGCATTCGCGCGGACTGATCGAGGCGCGGGGTGCGCGTTTGGAGCGGCAGGGCGGCAAACGCGGATCGGCTCATCGGAACTGCCATGCCAAAAAGCCTCTTTTGCAGTTCATTTTCGCGCCTTACCTACATAGGTCTATCGTATTTGATATTCAGTCAATTTCACCGCCCCATGTCAATTACGTGATACTTATATTGTATTTTTTCGAACTCATTAAGGAGTAAAAATATTGCAAACTTGTACGAAATGTAAAGAATCAACTAATTGTTGAGTGTTCGGCAAAAACTATACTTTTTTAATATATCTTTTCCGTCAATATGTTGGAAATACTTCAATTAAAAATTCATCCAATAGTTTGAACGATCTCAACATTTCTCTATGAAGTCTGAAGGGAATCGAAAACGTTTTATCCTTATATTTCAGAAGATTGTTTGAGAACTTAGTCTTTGTATGCATTATATTTACCGTTGTCTTGACAGCAGCGTCGTATTTCAATTAACGCAATTACACCTTTTGTGTTTGCTCATCCGAGATTTTAATTGCGCGTGTAAGTGCATTGTAATACATCGCAGTGTTGGAGTGAGTGAGCAGGGAGGGGTTATGTGCTTATTCTCTTTGCCTCTGATTGCTTCGAGTGCACACACGATCCACAATTAGCGCAACGGTGCAGCAAGCACTTTGCGCGCCCAGCTGCTGTATAAAGCGTTTCAGGATCTCTTCATGTGATGCTACGAATTGGATGTGAGAATTTGTCTAATTTTTACGAAGGTCTTCATCATGAAGACTTAACATATGTGCAAGTTTACGATAGAGAGTATATCAACTATTTATATTTCTTAAATGCACTTGCATTGATTAAAAAGTTATCTCATTGTAGTGTTAGAATCAGTTTTTTTGTGTGTATTATTCTCTGTGAAATGAGAACTTGTCTTTGCTCTCTTATTGGATCTTCGCTTGCGATAAAATAGATTATATTTCCGTGGACTTGATTGTGAGTCGAATCCTGAAACACGCACATAAGAACGTCCGAACGAATTGGAGATTCATTGAGTATGTATTTCTTTCAGCATGTTCAGGTTCAGTGAATTCGCGTCAAGTATTCTTTTTGTCTGTCCGTTGGTTTTATGCCTGCTATCCTCGTACACGATAAGGCAATAGGACAAGAATTCAATTCCATGTCGCGATTCAGACTTCTGGTCGTCAGACGGATGCACCTCTCCGTCACTCGAACTGCAATTAGATTTCTCAAAACTGACCCAGAAGACAGACCTGACCCCAATGCGTAAATCGTAGTTACTATTGCATTTTATATTTTATCGAAGTAAAATTCAAGTATTAATAACAACTAATAAAAGGAAGAAAGAAATTACACTCTGATGACATTGGGATCCTAAGAATGTCCTACATAAGCGTAAAGTCGCTTGCTGTCATTTGGAAGAGTTGGGACGAATGGTTCAACGAAATCGAACAGTCGCAAATGTATTGTAGGTAGGTTTGGCTTGTGGCAGGGGCGGAAGGACCCGCCCCCTTTCGACGGTGGCGGTCCGCGGTGCGAGGGCGCGGGCGAGGGCGAGGGCGAGGGGGCGGGCGATGGCGCGGGCGCGGGCGCGGTTGCGGGCGAGTCGCTCGTCGACGGCCGGCCGTGCGAGTGCGCGCGAAAAGAGCGCGTGACGCAAGGCGCCTGGCCGCGCGGGTATTTCGGGCGCGCCGCCGCCCTTCTCGAAGCGCTCGGTAAATATTGTTGCTAGAGGTCATCGCTTCTGGCGCCCGCGCAGGGTCACTCGCCCGCCCCGGCTCTGGCTTCTTGCTTTGCTTGGCTTCGCTTTGCTTTCTTTTGTTGAGACGAATGACCACCGTCCAGCAGGACGTGTTTCAAGCCTTTGGGCACTGCAAATATTCGCGTGAGTCAAAGCTTGCGATAATCATTCGCTCAGTAGAATCACGTACATTCTGAATCCAAATAATGTGCTTGATCGTTCCATTTAGTGTTTAAGTTTGCATTTCGTTGTTTCGAATATATATACGTTCCTTTATTCATTTTTATATTACGAGCACTTTATAAATTTTTTATTCTAAAAACTGTGATTTGCCAGTAATGTTGGTGAATACAACGAAGGACAATGTGTGATTGCGGGCTATTTTCTAAAGAAATAGTCGTTACTGTTTGGCTTGCTTCCAAATTGTCAGTGCATTTCCGATCTTTTGTCAGGTATTGAAGAGATGAGTTCTCTTGCTTTGCTATCGAGACCAGGCAAAGCCTTCCATAAAATACGGTCTTGCGTGGCGTGGGCGGAACTCTTCCTTTTCGTGCGAAGCCGCCGAGAGACGGGCAGGGCGCCCGACCTTCACGCTCCTCGGTGCTGGCGCGGGCTGCACACGGCTTCGCTGGCAGGCTGCCCCGGCGGCGGCGGCGGCGGCGGCGTTGTCGCTGTTTATGTGGGAACGTTCGCGTTCCGCCCCCCGCCTGCCCTCTCCCGCGCGCCGCGGCCTCCGCCTGCGCCGCAGTCGCTGCCTCCGGGCACTTCATTGTATTCTCCTGCCATAGACGCTGCTGTTTAATTCACCGCCTCCACTACTGCTTCCCTCGCCGTTTCCCTTGGCCATATCGTGCGCTCTTCTTTCAGCCTCAGAACGGTGTGTGCCTATTGAATTGAATTGAATGAATGCCTTATTTTACGTGGCGAGACTCGGGCCATCAGGCCCGCTCTTCCGTCTGACCACCCAAATTTCGCTACGCTCCTTTCACCAACTAGCGGAGAAAGGAGGTATTTCATAGGTGATTTGAATTTATATCAGAGGCGTCATTTAGGCTTGAGGATCTTTTACATGCAAGTAAATCTACTAACATGGGACAGCCGGCTTTACTTCCCCTCCGAAGGAAGGCGTACAAAGGATTTTTTCGCCCTTAAAAATCCACGGCGTCGATCGGGTTTGACTATTCACAGCGGTTACTTGTAGCTTTCCATTGCATGTCAGTCTTTGTCATGAGTTTTGGAATAATAATTGTAGAATACTCTACACAGTAACTTAGCGTATTGTTTAAACGCTAAACGCGAAAAAGCTTTCTGCCTCTCAATGGTGCGCTCGCCCGCGGCCCCTTCCCCCAGCCCTGGGGGCGCGAAGCCCCGCGTTTTCACCCCTCACCCGCCCGCGCCTTCCCCGCCGGGGCCGGCTCAATGAGAGTGTAATATGCAAATGGCGCTGATAAAAACTCGCGCGGCAAGATTGAAAATAATGCGCTCCCCACCGGAGCGCTTGGGTATTTATGCGTTTGCTTTTTCTCTCTGAAATTCGCCGCTTTTTTCTCTTAAAAAACAACAACTGGTATTGGCGAGCTGAACTGGGCGCTTTGGTGAAGGCGGGGTAATATTACACAATGTGAGAAACGCGAATGGAATTCTGCCGCTAATGTTTTCAATGAAATTTATGATATTCGTTGTTGTTGGAAAATATTTTAACATTTTTATAAATATCTTTCTCACACAAGATATCGTGACATTGCAAAAATAATGCTGTTCATGTTGACTTGCTTGAGGGTTGTAGGTGGAGATGATCGGAAGGCTAAAGGTGGATTCCTTTTGACACGACACCGCAATGAATGTATCAAAACACGGCGCACCTCTTTTTGGTCGTCAAACTTAATACTGATTGCTGCGTCGTTATTGACCGTCAGAGGTATGTTCATCATTATGCGTTATGTAGCAATTTGTGGGCGCGGAGGAGATATTGAGCGAGAAGGGGAAATGAACCGTTGGCATCGTCACTTTGCACATCAGCTTCTCGAGTTTACGCTTTCGCTTGATCATTGCATTGAAGATTCGCTAGTGTTTAACATAATATTGCCAAAATCGCAATGACGCTGCAATAGATTTTTTTCCGAAACGAGTATTTATTACTGGCAATTCTCTTGCATTTTTTCTTGGTAAGTTGTTTTCTGATTTTGTATCCCTCAAAAATTCCCTTTCAGCTGCTTCTGAAACAGTCTTTTTCTGCGCATTTGCGCGATCGCCCCTGTGTTGGGCGCGGAGCGATGAAACACACGATCAGGCGACTGCCTCTTTGTGCTGGCGCTCTGCCATGGTCCCGGCGCGAGCCCGCCCGCCAGGGACTTGTGTTCCTTGCGCCCTCTCGGCCGAGGCCTTCGCTCCTCCAATGGCAGGCCTCCCTCCGCGAGCTACATTGTTGGGCATCGTTTTCCAGAAAATGACACAAGAAGCAGTTGCCTACAGCCCCCACCCCCCATATTTATGGGGCCCTCTGCCACGAAGAAAAAATGCATGAAATTTTTGAAAACATCTCGAATCGTGCTAGTATTTGTAGAAAGATTTGTGGTATTAATATAAAATAATTCGTTGGAACCGTTAAGTGTAATAATGTATTTGATAAGAAATGTTCAGACGTATAAACAGTTTATGGTACAAAACTTTATTCTACTTTAAATACGATATTAGTAAATCTGCAGGGGTTTTTTCGGGTGGTGGGCCTCGTTGGGCCTAAATCTGGTCTGTGTCTGAATCTGATCTATGCCTGGGCCACTTCGTCTGGGCCGTCCACTATGTCTGGGCTGTAGAAGCTTCTTCCATCCTACGTGAATGTCGCGTTTCCCTTCTGCGGGCAAACCGCCACACTTCCAGAACCTTGTCATTCCTGCCTGCCTGGAAGACTTCGTGTATTTATAATTTTTATCTAATAATTTACTTATGATTCGATTAAGAAATTTCACAAAGCTCTCGGAGGCCATAGTGTCACTGTAGTGGGCAGGCATTTTTTAAAGGATCTGGGGGCTGTTGCACCGCCCCTATGGATCCGTAAGAAAACTTAATTTTTTAAATGTCTTAATGTTTCGATTTAAAAGATGAAAAAGTAATGTTTTAGAACATATTTCCTCTGGAATACAATTTTCCCAAACACTTCAGTTTCATATTAGATTTTTAAAGTACATTATTCTGAGTGTGTTTCGTCGATCTCGGCTGGAATATAACCGATATTTTTTGGTTTGCTCTCAGTTATTCTCATCATTAAGCTACAAAGACGAACTGTTTTTTCCGAGGAGTATTTTTGTCGTTGTGTGGGAATTTAAAAAAAGCCTTCGATAAAAACGGCAAAGAATTTCTTTCTACGTTGAATCTACAACATTACAATAAGCAATTTTATTTTTAAATGTATAATTTTTTCTTCCAAATCGGAAATACCTATGGTTATTTCGAAATAATTCATTTCTTAGAAAAGCAGATAAAAAAGAAATTAAAATGTTTTCATGCACTTGGTGAAGGGGAGAGGTGTAGCGTCATTTTGATTACAGAGAATATATTGTTTATTCTATCAAAAAATTCCAAACGCTGCAAGTTACGAATGATTGGTTTATACACGATGCTTCATGTACGGGTTTGTCAATGTATTACAGTTCATGAGAGGGTCTTGGCTAGAGCCAAGTGACTGTTACTGCGCTACTGCGTTCTCCGGTTGCGAGCAGATGTACACAGAACGCCCCTCGCCAGTGTTTGCGACGCGTTCGCGTTGCATCTGTGTGGTGTGCTTGGGGCTGCAGTTGGCCGAGCGCGGGGGAGGTCGAGATTGGTGGCAGACGGCGGTGGCGCGCCTCATTTCTCTCGCCGTTTCTGCTTCGGTCTCACGAGTGCTCCGCTTGTTCTCGTCTATCAGAAGTTAATCTCCTCTCGGGAGTTGTCCTTCAAAAAAGTAGCTTTACAAAGACAGGAACTCTTGATGTGTTGCCGCGAAATTTCTTTTAACTTACGTAATTCGTTATTGATTTTCTAGAGTGGGAGAAAATTTGAAGTGCGCATTCGAGAGATATATGCGGCTAAAGAGATCAAACATTTCCCTGGCGATATCGAAATTATCGATTCTGTGAATGCTTCTGTGGTTTTTTCTGTGTGCGGACCTTTCTGCTCAAACATCTGTTAATCTTGCCTCTCTCATACATTTCTCGTTTTCTTCACTTCTTGGCGTTCGTGCTTTTCTCCATTCACCACCTCCTCTCTCCGCTAGCTACAGACCCTTTAACCCGTAAACATGGTATTTTAAGAACTAGAACACTTATTTTAATTTCCTTCGCCCCTTCAAGTAACATGGTAATGTCACTATAGGCATTTACGTGTGATTTTCTTCGAAAATCGTTTTGGTGTGGTGCTCTGATTATGGTAACGAAGATGACGAGTTTTGCTTGCGCTTGTAGGGAATTAACAAAGATAATAGCTTCTAGGTATGAAAATCCGTATCTCAACGCCATTTTGTGCTATAAATTGTGTAAAAGTGTTTCACGGGCGCGTGTGGTTAATGCACAGCACATGTTTTATCCACAATTACGATGTGCGATGCGCCTGTTGTTCCTCAACCCCCACTGAAGCAAATGCAAGCAGTATTCGTATTTGTGCTCCCGCCGGCGCGGCGCGTGACTTGTCGATAGCCGATAGGGCCCTCGCCTTGCAGCCGGGTCACCCGAGCTGTCGCGCGCAGCCGCTGCGCTGGAGCGGCGACCGCCAGGCAGTTTTCCATGCCCGAAAGTAATTAGCGGAGCGCAGCGCGCGTGTCAAGTGGAAGGATAAGCCCGCGCCGGCGCCGTCACAAGCTTATTACGAGCAAAAAGGCCACGGACATTAAGATGGCGTCCTGCCGCCGTGCCATTAGCTCTCGGAGACCGCTAACTTTACATGGGAATTTAGTTTGCGAAGGTATTTCTTCCCATTCCTCTTCTTCTTCAGTTATATTACAAATACTGTTTTGGAGACGATATTTCACAGAGGCAATTACAAAATGAATGTGAATTTAGATAATACACGATAATGAAAATTGGACATTGCGGTCCGCTCTACGGCCGTACAGGGAAATATACTCGATATTCGACCGCACAACACGTTTACACATTACAGCGGTTGCCGCGCAACCATTTTCTTCCAGACAAGAATATTTAACAGCGTATAGAGGCACATACGTTTGTTTTTTTCTTATGAAGTTATTTTTGATTGAATTTGCTTTCTCTCTTTACCTTTAATTTTAAATAACTGAATCTTAAGTTTCTCTCGCAGATTTCTTTTCAGCCACTCGTGATTAATCGAGGCTTGTAATCTGCAGGGGTTGCGTGACTTCTTCTCGTTATAGGTTCTGTTGAATGAGTGTTCTTTTTCTTCTCGTTAGCGCATATTTCTCTAGCAAAGGGCGGGTCATGCACTTTCGCACGTGCATTGCAATCTTACTTTCCTTTCCATTTCCCTTTTTCGACGCTCCGTTTCGCCCTCGCCTTGCCCTCGGGATCGTGTGGGGCCCCGCCTCGCCCCGCTCCGCCCCCGACGCCGAACGCATAACTGTTCCGCGCGCGCAAGGCCGTTTCGATTCCCAAGTGGCGGCCAAGGCTGCCCGCGCGCGTGCCGCGTTTGTTCGGTCGCCGCCGCCGCCTGCACCGCTGCTGCGTGCGCCTGGCGACGACGCGGCAACCCGCCGCACACGCAGTCGGCCGGGCCGGGTGCAAGCGGGATGAGGTCGAGAAATCGGATGAGGGAGAGGGAGCGCGAGGAGAACGTGACTGACCGCCAATATTCAATTCACAGGAAGCCTCAAGTCCTCTAGTAAAAAGTGCTTAATATAGACTTATTGTTTACACTTTCTTCCGTGAATATATTTTGCGATTAATGAAATTTGAGTACGCATCTACTCCCGCTCCCTATTGCGTATTTTCTACTGATTTTGCTAGCTTCAATAGCTAACTCTTTTTGGACAGCGGAGGATATGACGGTCGTAATGAATTAATGGTACGTTTGATCATTTGCCGTTGCCTTTCTCCTCACGCATCCAGGATGAAGTCACGCTGACCTTGCGCCGGCTTTGGAGAGCCGTTCATTAATTGGATGAAGTCGAGGCTTGTGCATTCCTTTGGACTTGAAGGCGAGATATGAATTACACGTTCCCCAATATGTGAGCGTATGAAAGTCAATGAAGTGTGTCTACAAAAATAGAGTGGTGGAATTCACTGAGCTGTCTCATTTGCAACACGAAGCAGTGAATCAGGTAGGAACGATTTCTTATTTAAGAAGCGCATTAGTCTTCTCATTTTTCAATATTAAGAGCGAAATTTCACATTATTAGTTCAGTACATAGTCAGTTGACTTGTATCTTTCGATTTGACTGAACACTTCGACGTGCGTAGTGTATTTGAATTCATGCATAAAACTTTGTCATCTTTTTCTTCTTTAAGTGTATATACGTCAGATATTAAGAAAAATTGTTTATATAACTTAGAATTCGAAGTCTGATAATATCATTGACACAAATGTCTAATCCAAGGATGTTAACAGGGAATATTTTCTTACATCGTGTGAACGATTCCTCTCATTTCATATTTAGTGTGATAAAGTCCACCAAAAACATGACTTCTGAAAAATTTGCCTGTCAACCTATTGAAACAAAACATTGCCTCAAGCCCAAGACTTTCTTTATACAGATTTCTGGTGCTTTAATAGCTTACTGTTTTTCGAGAGCAGAGGATATGATGGTCATAATGAATTAATGGTATGTTTGACCATTTATCGTTACCTTCTCATCACTCACCCAGCGTAAAGTTGTACTGGCCTTAAGTAGCTTACGTGTGTTCGTACAGGTAATGCAATGCAAAGGGTCGATAGAAGTATATAATCGAATACTCTATTGCCATTCCGTTGTTCCCTTCAGCTCTGAATTCGCGATCATTTCTCTGTGTATACGAGTTTGACGGCTTCATGATGAGGGTCAGCCTGTTTTTGTTCTTCGTGGATACCCTGTGGTAAATGAGTGGTGCCAAAGTGTGTTCAAAGTAAGAATAACGCTGTGATTGGGTGTGGTCATTTTTCTGATTGTGAGGTAGATATTCCAAACCTTTCTTGATGTGTACCTGGAGTGTAACTTCTCGGTCGCCAGGGAGTCGCAGATACGTCATCAACTTTCCGCCGATAATAATCTCTCTCAACAACAAAAACATTTAGTAGCAAGATTTCCGTCTTACAGGTTCACAACTTACATGAAGGTCTTTCAACTTCTCCAAATACTAAGACGTTATCTCTGCTAGTATCTTAAGCGGTCATCTTGTGCATATTATTACATAAAATTCGTGAAACTGAGAAGCCCTCTATCTTTTAAATTCCATCGGAAAAATAGTCTGATAGCGAATGTTTAGCCTCAGAATCCTTCGTTCTTTCACTTCATTCGCCTTGTTTTTGAAGTATAAAAAAATTAAAATGTTTAATCTCTGTAAATTATTGCCATCAAAACTACATAATTTTGAGAAATAATGTCAAATTTAATCTCGTTATGGAGTGCCGTGAAGCTGTCAAGGAATTACGTTTTGAGTCGTGAAAATAGCGACGCTGGGGCTTTGTCTCATGTATCATGCGCGTTCCCATTCCTTCCCCCGCGCCGCGCCCCGCCCCGCCCCGCCCCGCCCCTGCTCTGGTCGGCCGTCAGCTGTGTCAGCGCCCGCGGGTCCAGGCACCGCGCCCTCGCCTTGCACTGCGCTGTTGACTCGTGCGCGAGCACATAAACACGGCGTCCTAGCGCTGGCTCACGCGCTCCGTCTCTCTCTCTCGCTCTCGCTCGCTCTCTCTCGCTCTCTCTGTCGCTCGCTCTCGCGCTCACTCTCGCGCTCGCTCTCGCTCTCGTTACACCTTCGCCTACAGCTCGGTGCCATCTCGCTCGCCACCCTCTGGGCTGCTCTCGTTGCAATCGCTCCACGGATGTTGCAGGCAGTACTTCCGTCGTGCGTCCTCGCTTTGGACTACACGTCCTTCGTGCTCTGGCCTGAAGCTGCCGCTTTTGTACACGGCTCTCCTATCTCGTTAACGTACTTGTGCCCAGGACACTTTTATAAGATTATTTCCATTAAATCGTATCATTACTGGAAAGTCTAGGTGAAGTCTATTACATTGATCTACCAAATAACATTATTGTTGTTTGTTGTTCGCTTGTTATTTTGTGCATTACAGTGATATATTTTTAAGTCTGTCGTTTCTCCCATTGCCTAGTGTTTCCTGCCCTCCAACTAAAATACATGGGTGCTTCTAACTGATATCGGTTACAGCTACCCTGACCTACTCTATGCATGTGCCAGCGTTTCAAAGCATTGTGTAAATGAGCATAGTATGTGTGTCGTTACTTCCTGTTGAGAATCGTGTTGGTCTTTGTTTGCTGGTTCTTTCAAAGACCTCGTGATTGAAGTACTGTCAAACTGTGTTCAAACTATAGATATGCTATTACTGATAACCGTAATGATTCGAACTTGTTAGTGACTGAACTCTGTAGTTCCAAACTCGTTCTCTCAACTTCCATAACTGCCCTTTTTTATTAATGTCTGAGAACTGAACTGTCTACATGATCATGTGGAATAGGAATGTTTAGAGTGCAGGAAAATGATAGCAGACAATACACTCGTTAAAGGCAAATCTCCAATGTAGGAGGGAAAAAAGCACTCTATTCTTCTTTCGATCCTGCACGAGAGTCTAGAAATATTAAAATATTTCTATTCTTATTTACAGAGATATTCTCAATCTGTCTAAAAAACGAAGAGACTTAAGAAACAGAAATTTCTGGTGAAAAATGCGGTACGTGAGAGCAGTAAATATATCTCGAAGATTGACAATTTATTCGACTAAACTTCGATTTTCAGCTTTAACTTCACGTCACTCCTTGATTTTATTTTTATCCTCGCCAAGCACGCTCTGCTTCTCTCCACACCGCCTC
>BOPP01000107.1:2912182-3006917 GCA_017312745.1 Gryllus bimaculatus
GCCCCGCCCACACCCCTCTTTGCCACACTGCGACCCGGTTCGCTGCGCTTCCTAGCCATTGACCCGCCCCCTCGTAGCAGCCGTACCGCTTCTCCCCAGACCCTACATGTCTCGTAGATTGCATTCAACGAGTTAACGTAGAATTTGAATTTTGAGATGAAAGTTCATGATCATTTTATCCGAATTAAAAGATCATTACATAAAATTGGCATGGCTATACAGAAAACATGAAAATATACATAAGAAAATATACAGGAGATTAGACTTCTGTACACATGTTATCGCATTGTATTCAAAATGATTCGCGGGAAGCATGTACTTTAAATAGTTGGTGAGTAAAATTATATCATCGAGATATCTTTCCTATTACTTTGAACAGATGTTTTGAAGTATGGCATACACCTCTACTTTATCATAGTTTCTCAATCCATTCGGCGTCACTTCCTGCCGTAATGCATGCCAGCTATTATCTTTTGGACTGTTCCTGTTGCATCATAGTTGGACTGAACTCAACGATCTGTGATCGAATCTCTTTTTAGCGTTGTTGCTCTCTTATATAATGCAGGTAGCATCACAAGTGATGAGTTAAAGGCGAGACAAATTATAACCGGCATTTTTAGCATTATCTGCCATTACAATTGATTTGGTGGTGATAGCGTGTAAACAGTGTCGAAAAGTGTGTAGTGATTTTACAACATTTAACAAGTATTATTGTTAAGATTAGTTCTGGTGGCAGAAAATAGTCGATGACTTGCGGACTCTCATTGCCATTGAAAGCGCGCCGCGTTGTGCCCA
This sequence comes from Gryllus bimaculatus, assembly GCA_017312745.1. Taxonomy (NCBI): domain Eukaryota; kingdom Metazoa; phylum Arthropoda; class Insecta; order Orthoptera; family Gryllidae; genus Gryllus; species Gryllus bimaculatus. The sequence goes on from BOPP01000107.1 coordinate 2,912,978, forward strand.
GCCCGTACATTGGGCGTGTACCTTGGAACGCACGTGCCAATTGGCGGATGACGCAGCGCACCGGCCGTGTCAATGCGTCCTGCGGAGATCGGGCGCGGTCGCGCCTCTCACGTGGCTCGCATGGCATTGTGGCCTTGGGGCTTTCCGCGTTTCTTTATCAATGGTAATGCAGCAACTGCCATTATCTTTATAGTTGCTTTTAGCAACACTTTTTGGTGTTTTGGATGTATTTGGGGCAACTAAACGTGACGTCGTAGACAAGACAGCTAGTGTATAGGTGAATTATTTGTTCACATAACATTCTGTACGTTAAACATCCAATCTGTCTACTCCCTGTCGGCAGGCATGGACGTTTTCAGTGTCAATGCTTCGGGGCGCCCGCCACGCACTGTCACTTGTTCGTTGTCACCCCCTCCGCCCCTCTCCCTTCCTAAAAGCCCAATTTCCAAACCCCAGAGATTACGTTTTGGCCCTGGAGAAAAATTCTAACGCAATGCGGGGCGTCCACATACCAGCTAGCCCCTGACAGCGAAATGTTTGCCTACAGATAACCTTTGGAGAGCTGTCCTGCAGAGGACGGCCCGGCCAACCGTCACTTGAGGCACAGAATTGTAAATATCGTGGGAGGAATTAATCGAAAATAGAGGTTAATCCGTGTACAATTATTAATATACCAAAGGTTAAGGAGGATAATGTATTGGGCTGACTTAGAAATTTAGTTTCCTCCTAAAAATAGCTATTCTCCATCAATAGTATTCAATAACACGCTGGTTACGTTCGAGCAGTGTAATGACAAAATACCCCAAAACGGTCAAGGTCTTATAGAGAAGTAATTTTTGTATTACTCGGAGAAGTCATGGAATTGTTTAAGAATTTTGTAATGTACACACATAATCTCCATTTAAAGAATTTTGGCGTATTATTTGAAAGTTACGAAGTTTCTTCTTCATTTAAATACATGATTAGCTAACCTGCTCGGTCGATTTCTGATGAAATACCATAATATTTTACTAACTAATAGAAAAAAGAAGTTTGGCACGGAAGAATCGTTTGAAAAAATCAGGAACAGGTGAGGAGTCTCAATCTCAGAACGTGGCGGTCTCTGTGACTTGGTGGACTAAAGTCCGTCCCGACGGAGAGCCATGGAAGGCCCCACCGCTGCGCCGCTGCTGCCTCTGCTGCTGAGAGCTCAATTGCTGAGCGTCTTCCGCTGCAGTGCGCGTCTTGCAGCCTACTCGCCTCCCACTCCGCCACTGCTTTTGGCGCGCCTTGCTGGCAGGAAAGGATTGATTCCGCTTCAGTCGGTGATGTTTTACGATACTTGTAAAACTTTGAGCTAGTTTTCATTAGATTTTACCGAACAAATAATTGAGCGGATTGCTACTATAAAAACATTTCATTTTATATAATTATGGTACATTGTATTGGCGGAATAAAATTATTTTCAAGCTAGTGGTAATTTTTAGGTAGGTAGGTAGGTACTGAAAAGTAATCACAACCACGTAAAATCAAGTCACGCAACAAAGTGGTGTACATATTTTTATGAATTAGTGATGTAGCAAACTTTTTTTCTCATTATAAAAATTAAGTCGTTTGCTTTATTAATAATTGCATTATTAGATTTGCTCATTATTATAAATCAAAATTTAATGATCAGAACCTACTCAATTAATCCATTAAACTCTAAAAACAATCCCGTCTCTGAATTATTTGCGTTGTAAAAAACTGATCGTCCGTTGTTCCCTTCGCCTTCGCGAGTAACTATGACGACGCTTCAATGCCAATGTGCATGCCGTCGTAATTCATTGGTGGGCGATGCGTTGGCTTAGACCATGTTCGCTTAAAGTGGCACAATAATGTGGGCAAGCGAGTAATGAAACGCGTTTAATTTTTTGTTCTTTTTGTTTGTCGTTTACGATGTTGTCTATAGAATATGCTGTATCTTATGCTGCCATGACTGACAATGAAGTCGAAAGTACATTTTATGTAAAAAACATTGATCCTAAATTGTACATTAATTACTTTTGTATCATTGTGTAAAGCAGTTTATTAACCGAACTTGTGTACCCTGATAGTTTTTTTCCCAATCAAATGTCGTGTCTTTCTTCTAAGAAGTTGAGAACTAGAGCAGAAACAAATTGTCTGCAATCGCGTATCTTCGTGTCCTTTTCCTTGATGTATACCTGAGAGCTGTTAAATGAATTCCAATGCAATAAAGAACGTTTCACGAACAGAAATGTGACCCCTCCCCCCCAGAGAGCACGGCCCCTTGTTCGTCGTTCGCACGCGGGGGGGGGGCGTGGGCACCGCCCTGCTCCTCCTCCTGCTCCGCCTCGGCGCTGCGCTCCCTCGCCGGCTCCGCTGCCCACTGCCTCCGCACCGGAACGTAATATCCGGCCCGAAAGCACCAGCGCGCGCGCTCGCGCGCTCGCGCGCTCGCACGCCGCGGCGCCTGCGAATCCCCCGGAGCACGTGCTGCGGAGCATCTTGTGGGTGGAGACGGGATACATCACGCGGCTTCGCCGGCGAGCGGAGCGACTCCCTTGTAAGCTTCTTTTCGTGCACATGCATTACTTTGGTTGGAATTTTCTGAGAAGAAAATATTTTTCTCCTAGGTAATCTCGGGGCAAAAGGATAAAGAATTTCGAGTTGTTGTTTTTTTTTTGCCCGTTTCCATTCGTAGTCTGGATGTATTTGACTGTGTAGTGTGTGTTTTGACAGAAATTAAAATTATTCTGACTACAGTCATTTCATAACTAACTGGGTTAATTTGGATGATTAGTTTATTGTATAGTTTTATAGCCGAGAATTGTGATTGAGGTTTGCAGATACTTTTGGGAGGAATATAACAAACCGTCATTTTCAGATCATGTTGTACGGTAAACAATATTCGGTAATCAGAGGAATTTCTGGTCCCACCGACCAAATGTGGATGAATTGTCTCCTGCATTATTACGTAATCTTTATTTTGAAATTGATATTCAAGATGTAATTTAGTGATGGGTTCATTCTACTATAGTTAATGGGATTAAAGAGAAGTTTTGAAAAAAAAATGTGTCACATTGTTGCTAAGTCTTTCGAGTCTGCCTAAGAGGTTACATGACTTACGAATATTTCAGCTCAGAATGTTCGTACGACCGTATGAATGTAGTGATACTGCTTGAGATAGACTGTAACGATTTCTTAACCCGGTCCTGTCCAGTTCTGATGCCTTGTTGTGTGGTATTACGTATTTATGTAGAAAATTGGGCATGATATTTTGCAAGCCAGCCGTGCGGGCAGACGTGTGTGTCCCGCCGCCGTCGCCGCCTCTGTGGCGTCTGCATGCTCCTTCAGGCAAGATGCTATCGCCACGATCAGACGGGCTCATGCGTGTTCATTGCGAATGTTGCAGCTCACGGTGCGGGAGGAAACGTCAAAATACAATCATTGCTAGATTTTTATCTATCGGAGACCCCAAATTGTTGCTATCTCAATTATGGCAGAGTTAATGTCCAATCGAAACCCACCATCTCGCACGAAAATGTTATTCCTTTATCTTCATGATTATAATAATAAATAATAATGATAGTTTACATGAGTGTTCTGTGAGACAAAGGAGCGTTAACATGTTGAATTGTTTAAAATAGAGGAGTGTGGGATCTCGTATCTTACTATTAAACTGTACGCCACACAATCCTCATTTAATATTTAAGAATTAGTGTATCTAATTTTATTTTTTACAACTTCAAATGCAACTTGACACCCACAGATTTATCTGTGATTTACTGTTCCGGACATTTGGCTATTCCGTAACTTCATGTAAAATTGTGCTAAAATTGAGACACACGCTTCGAGCTTATAGACTTTTATGCATTAATTTGCATTTCATGTTTATGACATTTGTGTCGTCGTAAAACGGGCGTGTCTGCACCGAGCTTCAACACACAATCTATACATGAGCCAACTCATGTTGTCATAGCTATGGTGTGACCTGCCTCTTTGTATTTCGATTCCTTTCCAACCAAACCCTTCTGAAAAGCACTTTCTATCGCTGCGCTTCCCTCCTTGCATTCTCTTTGAAAGTCGTTGCCTTCTGCGCAGTGGTAGCTTCAAAGTACATGCAATCTGAAGCTCATCCTGTCAACTTGCACCTAAAAATGTAATGTTGAATGTTGTTGAGGGAGTGATGTATTTCGTGGATACGTCGAATACTATTTATTATCGTCTAGAAAGTGTGCCTATGTGAATGATAATGACTGAAAAGCAGTAACTTGAAAGCGATACAATTACATTAATTTGAGCTTTGTTTGAACGGGCAGTTTTTTTTTTTACAAACTGAACTTATTCGTACTCATACACAGGAAATTCCAAGCTCTAAAAAGATACTACTCCAGCGGTCTTTATTTTTTTGCTTATCTGATTTTCCATTATTTCTCTTAATTTCGAGACTTACATTAACGTGGACATAGCTACCTGGTGCTAGAAATGGCATTTGTCAATACGATTTGTGAAGTATTATTAATGGGTTGTGTAGTTGGTTTATATAATCGAAATAATCTGTCTTAATCAATAGAACAAAAGTAAATAATTCGAAATTATTTTTTTCAGACACTGATGCATGTTTCCCGTATCCTCGCTGTTTTTACCTTCATTTACGTTGCAGGAAACATTTTCTAGTGCAGGAGTTTTGTGGGTCAAGTACGATCATTAATATTTGTAATTAATTACAATGTACAAACAGATCTTTAAGTGCAGTTACTTTCAAAAAGAACCGATTTCTACCGTAAGAGAAAAAGTAACAAAAAACGTGCAATGGAAAAGTGAGGGTTTTCCATGTTTCTTGTTACAACCCTTCAAAGAGAGAAAATTATCATTTTTTGAAATATACCATACGCTAGTCATTCTTAATTTTTGATAGCGGAAGAAATCCGCTCTCTTATCGTTGCAGAATATGAGTAGGACCTATAACATATTTTATTCGCAATTCCATTAAAGTGACCAGAAATGTGAATGTATGTTGTGGGTATTGAAAATAATCACAAAAAAGTTGCGGAGCTATAAATTAAAATCTTAAACAGGAAATGGGAGCATGAAAGCAGTGCTGTAGCCATCACTCCGTTCGTGACCACCTCAAAGAGGATTTTTTGATAATTCTGTCTATTTGCAATTTATTTCGCCATAAGTAAATTGGGGACCAAATAACCCCTTAATCTTTTCTCGCTAAACTTACTTTCTAATTCTACGTGTAAATGGGGGACCAAACCAAGCCAGGGAAGGAAAAGGCCTGATTGAGCAGGTAAGCGCGTTCAGGAGGCTGCCGCCAACGAACTGCTGCTCAGCTTTTCCTCGTGCCTCATTGAAAATCTTCCACGCTCGCTCCTATATCAAAGTGAAAATCAAACAAAGCACTAGAAGAGTGTCCCAATTCATGTCCAGTCCATATAACCTTACCTGAGAAAAAAGGAAAATATAATAATGGCAAGATAAGCAGAGTCCATTGAGTCAACGAAGGATATAATTGAATGAAAACAAACTTAATCACATGTCGAAAGAAAAATGCTACTCGTAAGTCTGAAAAATTGAGAAGGGAATAGTGTTTTAAAAACAATGGTTATGGAAATGTTCTTCGAAACTAAAGTGCCTCCTTCCACTTTCACCTGAAAGGGAAGAGATAGTCTGTCCCCAAGTTACATATATATTAAACTCTTTATTTTCCCTTTGGTTCCCAACTTACATACATACCGCTTATTTCCATAGAAAAAATAGGTAAATTGTTTTAGTTATTTACATGAGTAGAAATGTTACTTGACAGTAGCATTCCTATTTATTTAACGCAAATTGATAAGTTATATTTGGCATTTTGTGCTAGTGATCTTTTTTTTCACTGATGTCAAATAGATTAATAGCGTTTTGATTCGAATAAGTTTTGAATCTTCAGAAGTTTTCCACCCTGCGGATGTAGCCAGATGATGTAGTTCGGAAAATGTAAGATGCGTATGCGAACAGTTTTGGCTAAGAATTCTCCGGTGGCGAGCGTAGGGGTTGCTGCGCAGGCCGGCGTCGCGGGGCGCCTGCACGTGGCGGGAGCGCGAGGGTCGCGCCCGGCATCGATCCCGCGCCCTCCAGCCAGTCAGTCACCCCGCTCGGCGCGGCGCGGCGCAGAGGCCGAGGTGCGGAGGGATGGCGTGCGCACGGCGCCGCCCCCGCGCGATCCCGCCTGCGCCCCCGCGCGACCCCGCCTGCGCCGCCGTCGGCCGCGGGTCAGGGCATTCAGGTCACGGATGGTGGAATTTCAGATGGCGCTTCAATGGGGCAGGTTACTTATTGCGCTCCTTGACCGCCTGGGCAGGTTTTCAACTCGGAGGGGAGGGGGAGGATTCAGGAGAGCCTTGGAGAAAATGATATATGTGAGAGAGAAAAAAAACCACCGTTAAATAAAAATGCGAAAATACATAAAAATTGCAGAATACAGATAACTAGTAAAATGTGGCGTCGCAGACTGTAAACTGTTTTTAAAAATTGTTTCATGTATTGACAATTTCTTTCATGCTCAGCTTTGTACAAATATGTTCTTTCAGTATCAGGCATTAGACTTACCAATGAATCGTAGTACCTGATCATGTCATACTCCCGTTCAAAACTTCCCAACACCCAATGGCATCGTCTATTACCTTCATAAGGGATATGAACTGGTCTTTTTGCAATTTCAAAATTATAATCGCCGTAACAAATACTTACAGATTATGATGCTAATAGTTGAATTTTAGAAAGAGCTTCATTTTTACGCTTTTTTGCTAACATGCACAAAAATGCTCATTTGCATTACTACAAATGCTAAATGCAAAAATGCAGATCATTCCCAATTACTTCCGATTCCTCTGTCGCGACATCTTTTATAACTACATTTGATTTTTCCCAGGATTTCCTTAACACTCCGCCCCCCCTAATGTTTTAAGAAATTGAAACTTCACAAACTGTCTAATTTGTGTTCCCTTCTACTTCTGCAATTGCTCTATTAATTGTTTTGTATGCTAATCTAGCCGTGCATGTAAATCTAACATTAAAAGGCAACTGTTTTGAAAGTTTATGTGAATAAGATGTTAAGTTTAATAAACATAAGTTGTTAAACATATGTTGTCATAAACATTCATTTGAAAATCAGTATTTTCACACTTATGTATAGATCCTAAACGTGAGAAGTCAGACATATCGTTCGTTCATTCATTCTGTAGCATTACTCACAGTTTTGTTTTTACCGTATTCACTTACAATTATTCAAGTTAAATGAGTTCCAAGGCAATGCTGTTCGTAGGTTTTCGCAAATGTATTTCAAAAAATACGAATCTAATTGAAATCAATCTGCAGTGCGATTAACTTGATAATTCAATTGTTCACTTAAAGATGTCAACATCAGTGTAGCCAGCGTCGTGAAAGATAATAATGGCGTATTTTACTAAAAATTTATTTGGGTACTGGTGTTTAATCAATGTCACTTACGTAGATTGGTTTACTTTCTAGCATTGTCACTAAGATCGAAGCGCAAAACACGAAAAAAAACACGTTTTTGGAAAAGTATTTGAATCTTTTGGCCAGATTCAAATATATTAGTCTCGATTAGTGCACGGGTCTAGGCGCCAATGACGGAATCTTACACATACGCTCTTCTGCACACTCAAAGAGTTTTAGTCGTATACTGTACGGGAATTTTAGTACAGTCTGTGTTACATTAAGGTAGAAAAAATGTGCATCCATTGTTTATGCGTGCTTTCATGAGATTTCGTTTTACATGGTGGCTTTCAACGTTAGATGTAAATCACTTAATGTTACCTAGGAATAAAAGCCACTGAAGGCGACATTGCTTTGAATCGTGTTTTTACTCTTATCTCTTAAGAAACATTCCAAGCGCTTTCTGCACTGTCGATTTCGATCGGTTTTTTTAAATGAATTAAGACTGCAGTTCATTTTTGTCGATCAAGTCACGTGAGTGTCGAGATGGCAAGTAAGATGTGCAATCGACTTACATATTGTTGTTGTTGTTACATATTGTTAGTTGTAAGTTATTTGTCTTTAGGGAGTAGAAATTTTTAAGAAAGAAGAGTCAGTCGTATTATCATTCGATATTTATTCTTGTCATTGGTGAAGGATTTCTTTGGGCTCTTGGGTGTTTCTGCTGGACTGTTCTTATTTTGAAACTGTAAGTAATAGCAAGGAAATGACAATGAGAAATGCCGGTAGCGGATTCGCAAATCAATAGCCGCCTAGTAGAAGTTTGTATCGTAAGGAAACTAAACAGAAATATTCTATTTTCTTCTCTGCATGCGAATAAATAGTCTCTTTACGAAAAAAGGGAGTTATAAATGAAATATGCATGATCCTACATTTGTGACAAATGGTAGATTTTTTAACATACCGCGCGTGAATTACAATTTTTTGCTAGTTAGTACCGTATGTAAATAGTATGTTTACTAATACCCTTCTTAAATACCTTCGTGTATATAGTATCATTTGTCTGGATTAATTTTATGATAAAAGGTTTCGCATGTATGGAGGGATCTGAAGAAAGTAAACATTTTCCAGAATTGTACGTGGTGCCAATATGATAATGGTGCGTGCAATATTTATCTAGTTTTGCTGGCTAGAATATTTCAATAGGTTCACCTAGTTGACTTCTTCAAATTATTATTTATTTTTTGAAAGGTTTGTAATGCAAATATAAAAATTCATGTTTTTCTTGTGATGTTAATACTTTAGAAAAAGAGGCCTTTTGAGTATTGTGAGAATTGCAGATTTCCGAACATAAATTTTAAATTAAGAGACGCCTGCAAGTACTTTTAACTTTGAGAAATATTATATTAATTTATTTATGCAATCAACTGCAAAGTTTTTTTTCTTTCTTGCTAATTGTGGTTTGATTTCCACCAGAATATATCTGCGGTCGCACACATATGGTTCTCGGGTAGTAATTATTCCCCTTCATATGACGTTAAAATATTGAGTAGTCGTGTGGCAGGTTTTGTTTGAAGATTTGTTAATTTTCTCCTGCTATACCCAAATATCAAGGTTGTGAAGGGCGTTTCTGAATCACACCAAAGAGTTGGCGGCATTATGCCAAATATTAATATATTATTAACGCTGAAATGAAGTTGTTCCGTAGAATATACAATTATTATTAAAATGATAGAAATTAATTAGTTGCACGGAATTTTTTTCCTATTATTTGGCGGTTTGGAGCTAAAATAAAAGACATATTTCTTATGCGCATTTCGTTCTTGGATTAGTAAGAGAGAAGGGAAGATGATTCACTTCCCCGCAAGAGGAAACCACAAAACCAGGAAGTGTGTTTCATTCAAATGTGCATGAAATGACGAAATGATAGTGTGTGACAGGTAATACTTTACTTGTTTTGTTTGCACAATGTTCTAAGCTTATCCCTGTAAGATTTCATGCAATGTTGATTGTCGGACACTCACCTTTTGGGCACTCCTTCAAAGGCAGTCACCTCGTTCAAAAAATAGTGGTGAAATGTTGAGCGTTTGCCGAAGTTATGTTTAAGAACGTTATTAATGCCTCTTTGGTCTACATACATTTGCAATTAGGCAATTATATTCGTTGAATTTATTTATTTTTCGTTATTTAATCGGCGAAGAAAAGAATCGGCAAACAAGTGATAGACATGTTTTATTGCAAGATTCATTAGATCAATTTTTAATTACTGTGGGCTTCTCGCTGTGTTTCACCTGCAATAGTTGTCGTCATTGATTTACCCTAGCTGTGCCCACCCTCGAATTGGGGGTATTGTTGGGAATTTTTTAATTGGTACAACTACGAGTTGCCAAACACTATACCAACAAATGTTGGGTCTCATGTTCGCCGCCAGGTTCGGTCTCGGCCATAATTACCTGTTTCTCGTGTCGTTGCATCGAAGAGCTCATGTGGAATCGGATGAGGACGGGAATTCGTCTTTCAACAATATTGGAAAAAGGGATCAATGAAGCAAGGGTATCAAGGGATCAATGAAGTTTGTTTTGGAATCTAAAAGATTGTTAGAGTATTCTATAGTTTACGTCAGGCATCCGATTTTGTTATTTAATGTCGCATCAGCTTCTAGGTCATGGTAACTATGAGGATGACACGAAATGATGACGATGGTGATAGAGGATGAAAGGACGAACACAATACAACCATGTCCGAGGCGGGACTCGAACCCGTGATCCTTCTGTCCGAGATCGCTAGGGCACTACTGCCTCGGCCATCCGGACTGCTACATCTGATTTTGCCACCCGTAAACCAACGTCTTTTCGCTTTGTTATAATTTTGATGACTAGGCCACTTTTCGCTAGTGACGTAATCTGCCTGAAGGGCCCGCAGAGGGAGTATTTGCAGCGCGTTGATCGGGGCGCTGCGGTATCGGTCACCGGGCGCGAGGCCCGCCGCCTGGACCGCGGGCGCCGCCGATAGGCATCTCCGTAGCCGATAAGTGCGGTTGAAGGCAGGTCGCTCGCCCGCGTGAGGCGGGCGCGCTTGCGTCGTCTTCCGTCCCTCGGCCGCGATAAGGCGAGCCAGCCGTCTGCGGCGGTGACGGGGCGCAGTGTGCCTGCGAGCGCGCGCTGGCGGCGGAGTCGGCGGTGGACGATGGCGCGGGAGAGCGCGTGGCCGTCGCTGGAGCACCTGCTGGAGCTGCCGCAGCCCGAGACGCCCGGCCCCGTGGCCGCCGAGCCCGCCGCCCCCGCCCACCACTTCGGCTTCAGCTCGTCCGACATGCAGGCGCTGCTCGCCGTGGGTACGGTGGGTCCGCACGGCGCGGCCAGGCTTCCGTTTTGCGCTTCAAATGTTGTGTGTTACGCAAGTAATTCCCATTTCGCCCCCTGCTTGAAATGCTTGTGGAGTTTCTCGTGCTAATCGCCGTCGAATTTGGGGCGAGGGGAGCTGAACATTGGACATTTTGTGACTGTGACACCGACGTGCGTGATAATCGCCTTGGGTGCTGTCCATGTTTTGGAAATTCTAAGTTGTTCGTGCATTTTTTTCTTTTACAAGTTAATTTTCATCTAGGATATCTTCACAATCTTGAAAATGAGAGAAATCTGTTTGCTGTTTGAACGTCTCCATTTTGAATGTTAAATTTTTATCCGTATTTATTATTTATTTTCAGCTGAGAGTGTTATACTTTAAACTAATTCCACATATGCCGATTTACGATAATAGTCCGCTTTGCGGGGGGGAGACACATTAATCATGCTTTCATAAATAAAGTCATACATTGTGAGGTTGGAATTGGTATTGTTGAAAGCAACAATAATATCATCGAGGTGTGAACCAAATCGCATCTGTTAATACGGTTGTGCTGCGGTAAAAGGCTTCAGAAAAAGTATACCTATTAAATGCGCAACGGGAAGTTCCAAGAGCCCCGCTTCGTCAGGGAGCGCGCGGCTGGCTCACGCGCCGGGAGAGGAAGCTCGCCGCCCGACAGCCGGCGCCTCGCGGAATTGTGCGGCGCGGGGCTGTGGAATCTCCCGCCGAGCAGCCGCAGGGCGGGCTCCATCCTGTGTGGCGCCACTTCCTCGCCGCCCCGCGCCCACCCCCGCCCCGCATGACACTCTCGGCCACCGTAGCAGGAGATAAGACAGAAAAACCGCCGCGGTACAATATCCTAGAAGAAGGTGAATGAGTGAGCTATCGGGAAAATTAAAGGAAAAAGTTCGGGAGAGGAATGAGAAGTATAAGGATGAAAGATAAGGATGATGTTTCTCTTTTGATGTGCACGTGTCATGTTCATAATGCTATTTCGAACGTTTTTTTCATTTATTGTAATAATCAGAATCTGAAAACTTCATCGTTATACGTACCGCTTTTCTGGAATTTCATTGGCAATAAGATAAATATAAAAATGTATTCGTAACCCTAGCAACTGGTTACAAAATACCCTCTGATTTGTTACTGTAGGGATAATATTCTAATGTAGCAGTTTCTTTATTTTTAAATTCTCGTTTGAGTAATTGGAATGTTATTCTTTTTATTAATTTGTTGTTAATCAGTGGTATTTTTTATGCAATCATGGATCTCACGATATGTGTGTATGCCAGTATATCTGATCATTGCTTACATCATTTACGATGGAGAGATAACAGCACTCAGATCCCTCAGAAAGCATGTTAATTGTTAGAAGGAACGAAAGACAACCTGTTATCGCGCTGCCTGTGACAGAGTTTCATAATTCAACGAGACTCATCCAAACTTGGTCGAAGGCGCTAGCGGCACTTCTTATTATTTCAGACAGGAAATATTCTTATTTCTTTATTAATAAGGTTTTTCCTGAGCTGTTATAAGCAAAACGTATACATGAGAGGTTTTCAGACGTTCTTTATTTATAAAATATAAAAGCGAGCATGCAATGCGTTGATTTCAGAAGTTAGTCTCGACTTTTTGGGGAAATATTTAGAAACCGTGAAGGTTTTAAGTTGAAATAGAGCAATGAATACAACCTTGGGAAAGTTTGACGGTATTTCTGATAAGAGAATCTGACTGTCAAGGTTGACACTAAGTTAATGAATAGAATGAGTGTTTGTACAATGAGTTAAAGCGTTTTGTTCCCCGAATGAGTTCATGGATATACAAATATTTCAAAACATCCATCATTGTGTTAGATGATCACTCGGAAAACGACATTCCTGTTCAAATGACTTTCTAATATTTCCTTTCGAGATCTACGTTAGAATATTAATTGCACGGTTTGCGTTAAACCTTGTTCATTGTGGTTCATTCGGACTTCTGTTTTTACTATTCTTCTTCTTATTTACATTTACACAAAGTGTCGTATTCTTAGGCGAAAATCTATTGATTTTCATTCGTATTTTAACGCTTTTCTATATTGTCAATAACTCTACAAGGAAACAAATGGCAATGCAAATGAACTTACTAACTCATTAGTTTCATATTTTTACTGCTGCGAGTATCCATGTGCATTACAAAACGCGATTTGTAGATGTTGGATTTTTAACTTCCTTGAGCTTGAATCATTTCACAATAGAGAGAGATAAGAACCATTAATTGTTCAGAGGATAGGAAGACAACTCCTGCTATCGCACTGTCCGCTCTTCGTAACAGACTTCGAGAATATCGCGAAGACATTCTTCAAACGTGCCAGAAGGCGCTAATGGCTGCGTTATAATTCTTTCAATCAGGAAAGAGCCCATTTCCTCCTCCATATGGATCCTTTTATAACAGCTATCATAAGCAAAGTGAAAATTATAAGGGCATTAACACTATCTTCGTATTTTATACGTTTTGCAGAAGTGCTTCTTATCGTCTGTATTAATGCTGAAGACAGAAGACATTTGCCTCATTTTCTGTATTCTCTTCTTCCTCCGCCAGTTTTCCTCCTCTGATGGTGGACTCTACTCTTCTCCACTCCCTCCCCCTCTCCTGGGTTGTTGAATCACGGTCCGCAGAGCGTACTTCCCGAGCGGCGCGGCGTTGTGTCCCTGTCCCGTGAGCGCACGCTCCGACCTCGGAGGCGTAAAGGTCAGGGCCGGGGTCGCGCCGCGGGGCAGGGGGCGGGGGCGGCGGCGGCGAGCGCGGAGAGCCGGCTTCGCATCCCGAGGCGGCTTGCAAGCGCGGCGCCGCGCGAGGGCGCTTTATCGCGCGTCGTAAACGACCCCGCGGCCACGGAGGAGGGGAGGGGAGGGGCGGGCGCCGATGGGAGCTGGAGCTTCTCCTCGCGAAGCCCTTCCGTCGGGAGAGAGGGGTCGCGTGGGAGCGCTGCGCTCGCCGCCGTTCGCTCCACGTGGAGGCCGATGCGTCTAAACAGGCGGTGCACGCGGACGGTTTAGACGTTCTCGGGAATATAGCTGTTGCCGTTTTGGACGGAGATTAAACGCGCGCCTAAAAATCAGACGTACCTAATATATTGCAACCTGATGGTAGAGTTCAATAGTCGAATAGTTTGTACGCTCTTTATAACCCGAAATATTTTTATTTTAAAGGTTATGTAAATGCTTTGTAACGTACTTAATTTAACATAACGTAGCTTGTATGTATTTATTGTGCTAACGTTTGATGAAATTTCGCAACAAACATATTTCGCTGCTTCGGGGGTTGTCTCAAATTTTTGACGCAGGGCTGCAGAATGAAGGGCAATCGATTCGTCGAAAGTAGCACGCAGAAACAGTTACTGCTAAAAACGGAATAGTTGTTCAAATCAATGGACGTGACTGTATCCGGATGTGTTCCTGCTTTACTCGCGTTCTCGCGTGACGTAATTGCGTGTTAAGGATCAACACCATGTAGAAGCAACGAGTGTAGTCATAGCATGACAATGAAGATCATCCGTGACGTACGCTGCTGTGTACGGAAGGCGATTTTCATTCCGTCATGCCATAGATTCAGCAAGAGTATCATATCTTCATTTCAATGTCTACACATCCATTTATTATTAATCTTCTGAAGTTCATTACAGTATTAAGTTATTATTTATTTCTCTCTCACACTGCAGATATTGTTCAACGAATAGTCATCGTTTAACAAACAATTTTAGTGTAGTACGTATAGTAATAGTACATGTAATAATACTAACTCTGGCTTTTGTTTCTTACTACACTAAAATTGTTCGTTAAACGATAACTATTCATTGAATATCTGCACTGTCTACGAGAAATAAATAATAAATTTACCACTCAAATAATTTCAACATTTCAATCACAATCAATCAAAAATGTAGACTTTACGTAATTCATTAAAATTTTGTATAAGAAGAACACTGTCTTTAACAAGTTCGATTATTCTGTACGTAGCTTGCGTGATTAATGATAGTAGCTTGTGTAATATAAGTGCTTGTAATTTGTTTATACAAGTTCATATAGAGAATGTTAATGAGAGAATTAATGTTTCCCTGTATCAACAATGTATTTTGTGTATTCTACCTATTTTCCCCTATAATGCTAAATTCCGACGTTTTCTATTAGCCTTGAGATTTCACATTTGGTATGCATATGAGTTGTTCTTCCGAATTGCATGTTTTGTGCGGCGAATGGCGAAGCATTCCACGCTTCCACTTCCGTGCTGCGTCGGCCTCGCTTGGCCGCGCCCTATCTCCACTTTCAGGCGCGTTTACTTTCCTCGCGTCCGCCTCTCGTTCGCGCGCCGGGGCTCTTTATGATCCTCCTCTGAGAAAGCCCCTCGCCCGCGCAAGCCGTTCGTGAAGCGCCGCCGGAGAACTCAGCCCCCGCTCCGCCCAGCTCCCCCCGAAGGGAAAGACCATCTCTTCCTTGCTCCCTCTCAGACCTCCAAAGCGGCATGGGGTGGTTCAAATACGATATTGCACTAATTAAGATATGCCTTGGATCAAGGATTCCCAACCTTTTTTTCCTTTCATCGACCCCAATCCTTTTTCTTCATAACATTCAGCATCCATAATCATGACACGAAAAATTGCACATAAATGCTTTCAAGAAAACAACAGCAAACCCTCATTAACACGAATTTTATGGGACCGAAATAATCGGAGTTTGTTATACGAGTATTATAAATGTCTGTATCACCGTAATCCTTTTAAGAGACCGAAGTTTTGTTCATGTTATGACGAAATTCGTGTTAACGAGGGTTTAGTATATTTCTTGCTGCAATACTCTTGCAAACACAGCGATTTTCATTAAGACGCTTCGGCTTGTGAAGTTGAGTTTATCATCATTGTAATTCTGTGACTTCAAAATGATGAATGTTTTTAAGAACTGACCCCAATATTTCTCCAGTATTTATTGCAGAGAGACCTTTCTTACCCGGTAGAATATCGTTGTGAAAACATAGTTGTGATGCCTTGAGTTTTCTTAACATCGAATGAACGATGGAACCGAAAGAACACGAGTGACTGTGTATTTTATCATTATGTGTTTTGTTGCTTTATATCAGAGAACAGATAAGTTCATTAATATTTTTTGTAATCCTTGAAGTATTGATTAAACCGATAAGCCGCCGCTTCATATTTGGTTATCGGTCCCTTGATACCATTGACCCCCTTCAAAATTTTATTGACCCCCAAGGGGTCTATACCGACTGCTTTAGGAACCTCTACCTTAGATGATGGAGGACTCTGTAAGTTAGAACGCAATCATGGCAAACTTTGGTCCTGTAGTAAAAAGTAGTAGTAAAGTCCTGTAATAAAAAAATGTTTGCTAAAGGCATAAAGAGGTTTATTCTTTTCTTTCAAAACCAAATATAAATTCTCCACTCGGTCAACACAGCTACTTTTCCAATAAGTGAATTAAAGTTTTAATTAGGTTTTCTATGTAACAATACTTAAACCGACCGATTTCCCTCCCCCAGTGTTTACGTTCCAGTAATATTCATCCTAATTGCCGTCTTGAATGAGCCGGGAAGGCGCTCAAGATCGTTTTGTTACTCATTGTTTCGAGGCTAATGAACCGCTTTAGAGTTTCACTTCTTTTATGGCGGTGTCTCTAGAGACTAACTAAATCTCGTAAATTGTACATACGGTTTAGAGGACTTCAACCGTGCTGACATTTTCCAACAGTAAGATAAGGTGATTATAATTTTTTTCCTGGGTGCTAAGGCCTGCTGACAAATATGGCGTTGACGGGCAGCGTCTGCCATGTAACAGATAAAAGAACTTTTGATAAGGAAGTGAAGAGAACCTGAGCCGACTAATGAAACCAAAGAAGGCGATTTGGCAGCGAGACCAACAAAGACGAATCCTCACTATCCAGTGCGTGATGTCTCAAAAACCGAAGCAGAAACAGTGTTCATTGTCAAGTGCACATTCAAACGAAAATTCTATCGCTGTAATTCCAAGGAAGCTGCAATATATTACAGAACAAGAACAAGATAAATGCGCACTCATGCAATTTAAATTACTCACATATTAATATTCCCCATATCCCTCCAAAAAGAACAAATTCTCTCATAATCTCACGAAATTCATTTTATCCTGCCTCTTAATACACGTCTCCAAATCGTACGGACTTCGTTCTGTTATAACTAGCTCCTTTGTTTTTATATTTATTCTCTTCTTACGAATCTTAATTCTTGAAGCACCTTTTCGCGATTCTAATACCTAATGGTATAGAAATACAACGTGAGCGTGACAAAGAAGGGCAAACAAAGTTATTCAAAGAAGTAGTTTTATAATTTGAAAATCATTGTATCATATTTATTAGTCTTCTCATTAACATCTCTTGTTGCAACGAAAATATGTGGAAACTGAAATTATGGTGGGAAAATAACATTTGTGTGCATTATCATTCAGTGTTTTACGATTGTTGTTCATTTGGCTAGATTGTTTTTGGGTTGTTCGTTCGTTGGGTTGGGTTGGGTTGTTGTTCGTTCCTCACTTGAAAGCGTTGTAATGATCCAATGCAAGAGATTATAAAGGGAAAGGGCTTTCCCTGATAAGTGTCGCGACACGTTGCGCGGTTTTCCTCGCGTGTTCGAAGCGGTATAATCGGTTGAGAGATCCGTGCATATGGGGGCATATATGCGTTCAGTGGGCTTCCTCACGTGAGATGAGCAACGACTGACTGACTGACTTAATTCTGTGCACTATGAAGCTTATAGCTTGCCATCTGCGATCTTTTTTCATTGAAACAATCTTTATGAGCAAAAGTACCGACTTCTTTATTCGTTTTTTGTTTGTTTTTTAATTTGTTCTTTAAGAAGAACGTATTGTATGATACCATTTTTTAGCCTCTTCCAGGAGGAGTGAGGAATTATTGTAGATGGATGGATGTTGTAAGAGGTAACATGGTACCGACCCTTCTCACTCTTGGTTTTTTCATTTTTGGAATTCACTAGACGATTGAAAAACACTGGCGTTTTCAATTCATTTTCGAATTTGTATTGGGCTCAGTCTTTGCATTTCAATACACCTTCAGTAGATCTTATAAACTAAAGAATAATAAGACAGTAGAAACGTCTAAATACGTTTTAACTCCCCTCTGGCTGGCAGTAAAAAGACTTTCTCTTGACTCATAGGTTCATGTTTGTTTTAAATTTAACTATGGAAGCAAAATGTTTTATGAAGAGAAATATTACATAATAATTTTCATTGCAAAACAGGTTTTCAAATTGTAATGTTAGTGTATTTGTTACGATATGTTCATTCAAATCGAATTTGAGAAAAATTCTTTATATATAAAGTGCTAAGGGAGCTGTTAAGAAAGAAATTTGTGCTTTCTTTTCAACCATAGTTTTAATACATCTATTATCGCTATTATCTGTTTTATAGAATAAAATTAATTTTAATAAAATCGTAAAATAAATATAATGAAAGCTTATCTGACATCTTGTGTTCATTACATCGTTTGGTTGTGTCAAGAAAGTCTTGGCAACATTCTATCACTGCATGTGTTTCGTATGGATTGTCTGTTCTCTGAAAATGTTTCATGGTCACACAGGTTGCATTGGGATCTAATTATTGTTCATTCGTGTAGTGTGGCGCAATTTTGAAATTATATTATTTATTAAAGTCCTTTACTTCATAATTTACACTTTATTATTGTAACACTCATCGAACGTCAGTCTTAATATTCCTCGCGGTAGGCAATTTGGTGGCCAAATTGCGAATAAGAAACAATGATTTTGAGTTCTTACGGTTTTCTTAAGAACCTCAGAATCATAAACGTTCTGCGTCTATTGCTGCAGGCATTTCCGTTGCCCACAGAGGACAAAACGTTGGACAAGGCAAGCTAACCGAGAGTAGAAAGGAATATGAGTGCTATTTCTCATTTTGGCTGCCTGCGATCTTTGTGCGCCGGGCCTCGCGGCCGCGGAGACTGCGGGCACGCCGGCCTCTCCGCCGCGGCGCTCGTCATGCGATCAGATAGCGCGGTAGCAGCGCCCGCCCGCCCCTCGCCTCGGGTGAGGGCGGCCCGCCCGTTGCGGATTTCGTGCAGTGCACTCTTTGGCACGCGCGCCGCGCCCCGCCCCGCCGGTCTGCGTGCCGCCGGGCATTTGCGCCGCCTCCGCGAGGTCGCGAACCGCCCCCGCCGCGGCCACGCTCTGGAGATCGATACCCGCCGCCCGACAGCGCGCCTCGGGGTGCTCGCCCACTTCTTGGGGCAGCGCAGGTGCAATTCGGCGTTGTCGGGTTGGAAGGTCAAGCGTTCATTTCGCGGCAGTTTTCTTTCTTTTTTTTCACCTTTTGATATTTTCAATAGAAGAGAGATGAATTCGTGCATTATGAAGAATCTTCCAGTGTTTTACCATAGTACCACTTTATTCACTATAGAATTTATTGTCGTGTGAAATATATAAATGGTGTGAGGCGTCTCCGCTTTTTAATCCTCGACCCGTCGTCCTGGAGTGCAAGGTGCGAAGGGGTCGAGCGTGCTCAAGAGGAGCCTCGCGAGGGAGAAGAGAAAGAGAGGACGGAAGGGCGCCGCCACCCTCTGCTGGACCTGCGGCGTCGCCCGCGCGAGCACAGCGCAGGGGGCGGCTGAGCGGATCCTTTCCCTCCGCAGCAACTCTGCGCCTCTCGCTGATCTCGAGGGCAAAGTCCGCGGCAGGCGGAGATAAATTACTCTTTGCGTGGGGGGGGGGTCAAAATCGGTGCCAATTAAATATAAGAAAGGCCCAGATTTTAAGGGTTTGGTAAACTCATCGTGGGCTTTTCGAGAATTGGATTTAGAGCATGCTAAGTTACTTATAATTACTTTCTAGCCCTTGCATCCTGAGATGAAGTAAAGTAGTCGTGCGGCGGAAAATGGCGAATTTTCGACAGAAAGACTTCTATTTTCGGGCTCTGGTAACGCGAAAGTGAATAAATCTTCTTCCAGTACATAGTAGATTACTTCCTTTAACATGTTCTGCAAACAGAACATGTTTTGGAGGTCCTTGATACTGAAAAATTGATTGGCGGCAAAACGACCGCCCCTCTGTGATCAAGGCTAGTGCGGAAACCTTTTTACCTATTTTCTCTAAAATGTTTATTTCTTGATCGAAGAGATCGAGGCCCTAGAAGTTTGAATCCGATATGTTTAATTTGTGGGGAGCTGTATGTGAAGCCACAACATTGTTTTAAAAAATCTAAAATTGGTTCCAACTGGCGTGGGGGCCATGCGCCCCCCCCCCCGACCAAGAGTTTTCGTTTGTAACATTATTTTATTAGACAAAATTGGGTTGAAATATTCATGTTAGAAATATTTAATTAAAAATAATAGTATAGTATCATGCACACCCTACGAAATTAATATACAGTATAATCACAAATTTTATTATTTAACAAAAATGTATGATGACCCCTTTCAAAATGATCTGCTGGATCCGCCCCTGACCGAGATCACTTACCGTCCCTGGTACTTCCTTCCATGAGACAGCCCAAATCTTGTTCATCGCTTCCTTTAGTGGAAGACATGCACCTTCTGACTCTTAGCAGGACATTAGTAAATCCAATTAGAGACAATAATGTCGGCAACGTTATTCGCTGAGTTCATGCCATAGTAAAATTTCAATTAACCCAAATAAAGAAATGAGTCTTTTTCAAGTCAAATTGGTATATTTTTTCTTTCTTTCAAAATTTTGATTTAACCTATAGGATTCACGTATTAGGGACATAAATAATTGAAACGGGTATGTGCATTAAAAGAATGGCGTCAAGAAGTGGGAACATAAGTTGATTAAATGAAATGCGTGATTTTTTTGTCTGTTGACTGCAGTTTGTACAGCTCACGCTTGTGGCAAAGCCTAGAGTGAAGATAGCTCCTGAGTCATTTTATCCGAAGATGTCAAGGTCGTTTGGGCGAGTGGGTGCTTATCTTGGCCGTGCTGCGCTGCGCTGAGCGCGACCTCTTGAATGCTCTTGCGCGTATCTAAACATAGAGGGTGATTAATTTCTTATCTGCGGCTCCATCTCCTACAAGCATGTACGCATTGTAATGCGGAAACACAACAACGCTCTTTGTCAGTTATTGGCGGAAATTATATTTTGTTCCATTTGTGCCATTCGTGTACGTAGTTGCAAACACATATCAATCGCAAGAATTTGTTTCCAAATATTTTCTTTTAGTTTCAAATGTCGATATGTACGACATGTATCGTACGTAATATAATGTACCTTGAACAATAATAAGATACATTATCAAGATGTATCTAGCTTTCGTTGCTTTTATTTCTACTGACGTTCGTGATATTTAGTTTTGTAGTATTTTTATAAAGTTTAGTGAAGTTGAGTTTTAATGTTTAGTTTATTGTTCTTTTTTGAAAATTGTCTAGAAACCTTCAAGTTACTAGGTATCGAGAGTGGGGTTGCGTGTTAATAGTGTTTGTTTACCATTGCAGGCAAAAAGGCTCGCTTCTATTAGCACTATTATATTTCTTAGTTCTTTTAGTAGCCGACGGTAGCGAATCCTGAGGATACGCCATCGCAAGTCCTCTTGCAGAAACTTGTCTTCAAAGCATCGGAGACTGACATTCTTTGTTGTATGCGAAGACGGAGTGTTTTACTGTAATTAAAACTAAGGAAGCAGTGTCTAATGAGAATCGTTTCTTAATGGTCGAAGAAGCAGAAGTGTGCTAAGAAGATGAGCAGCCAGATCGTTTTTCCAGCAGCCATGCGCTTACAGCCCTACGATGTTTCAGATGAACGTTATCCGAAGTAACATTTTAACTATTTCTAGAAATTAAACGAAGTCGTAATCAACCTCTAAGTTTATATTTTATTCGTGTTGAATGACCGCTGCAACCTGTTTTTTTTTCTCCAAGTAATTTCATGAGAAATTAAAGTAGAAACTAGGAATGTGATTTTGATTTTATTCTGTTTAGAAAACCTTTATACACAGCATTTCTTCGAATTACCGTTGCGCTCAGCGTTTCCCAAAGCTGTGCTGCGAATCGTAAATATTTGTTTGCTGCGTTCTCGTGGTAAGGGTTTGTATGGACGTATAAATGTCCTTACCTGGTCTAATAATAAAAGAGGGCAACCAAACAAAGTATGCCTGCTTCCAACAAAAGTCTTGTCAGAGGGGAGAAAGGGGCCTAGTTTCCTTTCAAAACAGCATTGAGTCAGGCGGCAGTGGCCATAAATATCAAAATGAATATTTTAGAGCTTTGTATTGTCCTTAACTTCCTTGTTTATGTGCGACGTAGTCAGCGAACGGCCTACAATACATTTAATCACAGTGATTGTGAGAATATGATATGCTTAAATCTCAGTTTTGTGAGTAATTTATTCCGTTTGTTGTTGTTTTTTTTGTTGTTTTTTTTTCTTCGAATTTATTTCTGATGCAAAACTTCACGTTTTTTTTTTGTTTTACTGCGATTCGTTTTGTTAGAAAAAGTATATGATGAGTTGATGAAAGTATGAGTTTTGAGAAAAGTATATGATGCTGCTCGCAAAAAGGCGAATTTTCCGCAGAAAACCTTTATTGCCGAGCCCTTGTAACGAAAAAGGGGATAAATCTAGTTGCTAAATTTAGAAAAAGAATCCTCTAACATGTGGTGTAGCCAGAATTCATGTTTTGGGGGTCCTTGATAGCGAAAAATCCATTGACGGCAAAACGTCTGCCTGTCCCTCTGTGAACAACGCTATTAGCTAAACTGTTCAGCCTATTTTCTCCAAAATTGTTATACCCCAATCGATCTGGCTGATGTCGATGCCCATTGAATTTGAAGCAGATATTTTAGTTTTGGAGGATACTTTAAGAGAAACCCCAGGAACATTTTCCAAATTTCAGAAAAAAGAGGCTCCATTGTTTTTGATTAAATTGTGTTGTTGGATAGTATAAAGGATGTTTAAGAGAATGGTGCAGGTGTCATGTTCGTTCAAAACTCTGATTTTTCGAAAATTGCAAAAGTTCATTTTTTTTCTTCGTACAACTACAATTATGAATATAGAGATTTAGTTCCTTAATAAAATCTGATTCTTAAAGATAGTGTTTGAAATAAGGTCATGTTCAATTTTTACTGTTATCTTCAAGAGAAATAAGAAATAAGCACATGTGCGACGATTGGTATGCCGTGTGGCAACGTCGCCTGTTAAGCTTCGTGAAGCGACACCCTTCGACTGTAAATCGCTGGAAACTGAATAGATGCCCTTGTGGTCTCTCACGGAACTTTCCCCAGCTAGTGGCCCTTCTGGACAGGGGCATCGGTGGTTAGCGTGTGTCAGTTTTTATGGTTGCCTGTCTGCAGGGTGACACTTACCTAGACTTCTTTGAACACAAACAACAGTGATTTGACAAATACTGAAAAAGTTTGTTGTTTTGAACGAAACTATGTTTTTTTAATATTGCCTCATTTCATGAAATAATGCAAATTGGCAATTAACAAAACGCATGTTCTAATTAAGTCCTAGATCGTTAATATGCTCTATTGTTCGTAATTAGATACAGAGGAAGGAAGAAAGGAAGGGGAAACATCGGCAATCCATATTAGTTGGATCCTCCAAGTGTAGTAAATTGTCTGGATTTTGAAAATAAGCAAATAAAAGGGCCGGTCAACGTCATCAAATAACAACAACAACAACAAAAAAGAGCATGCTAATATCGTTCATAATTTACTCCGAAAGTTACAGAAGTGGAGTGGATGTTTAAAACCATTAATATATTCTTATACGTTTATAATTTCAGAACAAATACTGTACTGTACGTACAATATTCATGAACAGAGTTTGTTATTTTATGAACCGTAAATCTAGACCGACAAAATACTGTATGTTTAAACAAGTTGTGTTGACGTTGTTAAAAAGTGTACATTCATTCAATAATCACCTCATCCTTTTTTTTCTCGCCAGATTGGAATCCGGATTATCAACGAATATCTAAATTATTGACGCTCTACCAAAAGGTGTTTCCCAGTTTCGCCTACACGACGAGATCTCTTCAAATGATAAAAACCGCAATAAGTGTTGAGCAGAATAAAATGGACCCTCACCTACGAGGCGAGGCGAGGCGAGGGAGCAGGTGAACGGGGCGGAACGGCGGCGCTCTCCTGGCGCAGAGGAACTGGCTTCGCCCTGGGCGAACGCGGGTGAATGCCGGGCGCCGCGCCCCGGGATCGCATCCCTCCGCGGCCGCGCTCGCGCCCGCGCCCGCTCCGTCGCCCTGGGCTTCGCCCCACCTGCATTGGGCGTTACCATTTTGCTCATGAAAGTTCCATTCGAGGGAAACGTATTTCGTGCGAATCCGGTTACTAGTGGAAAACGATCAACGTATGCAGTGCTAAGACAAAGTGACATTTAGTGATCAAATAGCTTCCAACGTGGCTTTCATTGTGTACCCCTTTATGGACTTGTGAGCCTATAGATTGAGAATTGGGGATTCACATCAGTGGGCATGTGTTTGTGTTCGCGTAGACTCCATGCTGTAGGAACACGTGTGGCTGTGCGTTATCAGTTGACAAAGAGTCGCAATGGAGAGATGTTATCAGTGGCTGACTGGACCGTCGCACATTTATTGCTTTGGCTTGTGAATTGTATTGAAAATGCAAATGTAGTCTCGCAAGTAATTATGCAGATGATTTATACAGCTATTTGAGGTTTCTTAAAATATGCAGTTGCTTTAAAAAAAACATGGAAATGAATGAACTTACGAAAACGGCTCTCACAAGAGGAGTCTCACAAATGTGTGGTGAAAGTGAGTTAACTCTTTCGTTATGAGATACTGTGCATTTCCTGTACTTCTCTTGCTCGTTGTGGGCGCACGAAAAATGTGAGAGAATTGTCTCTGCTTCCCCTGGCCCCTTTATTCCATTTCTTCTGCTCTCATTTATACTTATCTAGTGTATGTGTAAAGCTTATGTTAATAGCAGCTGCCTAATCATTTCTACAACAAGTACTAATGACGTACTATTTAGCACAATTTTGAAAGTAGTACAGAAGGCACTCTTGCTGTGAATACGCTTTCATTTATTACGATGTACCGTATAATAATATGTAGATAAAAAATATACAATATTGTTAGGTCTATATATATAAAACCTTATTTTATTTACCATATTTATCCTCTGAAATTTTTGATACAAGATGTTTGAAAGTATTAGTTCGAAATATTGTAAAGCAATACATTACAAGCAAATATACAATATTACAAATATTGTAAAGCAATACATATAATTTTTATGCATTAATATATGAACAATTGAGCGTACACTTTTGAAAATTCAGATGTAATTGCTTTCTACATATTTGTTCGCTGTTCTTAATGTTGAAATTAACGTCTTTCTTCATTCAGGAAATGCATGATTTTACTATCTTTCAAAGACCGATGTGTTGATTTTCATTTGGATTTATTCTTGCTTCTCCTTTTTAAAGAAATAACGTAGATAGTAGCGTACCAAATGGGGCTTACGGGATCAAAGACCTATAAAGTCAACATGTTTTGTAATATTATTTATTATTAAAAAATAACATATATAGATCTTATCACATCAGCAATAGTTCGTACCTTTGTTTCTTCAAGCTCATAAAAACACTATGTCAAAAATGTTTATGAGGGGATCCGAACTGGAGTTGGCTACTTTTGGATCCGCCAGTAGGTGTAGGGTAGGCTGTGGGGAGGGGGACTGTAAGGGAGGACAGTGGGTAGTCGCGGGGCCGGAAGGTGGCAAGGCAGCGCGCCCGCCCACCCGCCCCGCCAGCGCCCACACGCCCCTGCGCACGCCCCTGCCTTCGGAATCCCGCCCGGCCTTTCTACTGGGAGTTTTCGCTTTCAAATTTTCTTAAAGCAATGTTATCGCACATGAACAAGTAACGATTTTTTCTCTTCAGAATCCAATATTGAAATTCTATACAGGTGCGAAGATGGATCCTCCATTACAAGAGAGTTATCAAAATCAGTCTTGAGTGTTTGATGGTTGGGTGATACTTGACGTACATACACTTGAATTCCTTCATTTTTTTAAATCGTTTCGCTCCGTTTACGAGTTTCTGTACATTGTCATTCCTATTTTGCAGACATCTCTACTTAATTAATGGATGTGCATGTGACCCTTCAGGTGAGATAGACCCTACCTGGCGTATCTTTGGTACTTTTATAGCACTTAAGTCGTAAGGAATTGATGTTGTTAGCATTGTATATTAAACAAATGACTCCTAATTTACCCACGATGAAATATTTTGATGAATATGTACAATGTTTATTTAAATCTACACATTATTATAATAGAGACATATTTAGCAATTAAACACTGAAACAGCCCAATCCTCGTACACTGAAAGTAAATCTCACATGCACCAGGAAAAAAAAGTTTTGTTTTCATAATTGATAATGCATTTCATGCACTTCCTAGTAACGCAAGACGAGTTACTCGAAAGGTAATTTAATTTCGGTTGAAGTTGTGTATAGTTATGTCAATTTATTTTTTGCAATTAGTTGTAATAATTTCATCTCTATGCATTTGAACAAGAAGGCGAAATAACTCGACGAAGCGCCCGGGAAGCCATGCCCAAGCCGGCCGTGGGTGAGGTGCCCTTGCCAGCCGCGTCCATCCCGAGCGCATGGAATTGGCTCGTGCGCGTGAATAGGATGACGCGCTGGCACCCGCGAAAGGCGCGAGACTAGTCGCTGTGGCGGGCCCGCCCTCGCCGCCCGCCCGTCTCAACTCGGCCTCCTCCGCGCCCGCCCCCGCGCCCGCGCCTGTCGCGCGAATGAATATAAATGCTCGTCGAACGTGACGGCCCTCTCAATTTATTTCAGCCGCCCCGCCCCGCCCCACTATCGACTCAAGCGAGAGGATTTGGCGTAGTGGTAGACCCGCCACACTACATTGCAATTCAACGAAAATGAACTCATCAACGTGGATAATGATAACATTTATCCTCTTGCATCTGCACAATTTGTGTTAAGTGACCGAGTTTGTACGCCTCAAATAATTTCTCTTTTTATTTTACTTTTAAGTTAGGGCACCATCAGGTGTATTATTACAAATTGCGGCAATTTTTTTTTATCCCGTTTCCTCCTTTTATATCACCGCCGCCTTCCAAGACGAAACATTCGCAAAATAATGGGACTAATGACGTCGATGCGTCTGGAAACATGAATAAATGAACTCAATCGATCGTAAACTACCAACGTGGTCAATTTAACTTTGAGATGTCACCGAGGCCTACCTGCGCGAGCGCTCCCAAAGAAGGGAGCTTGAGGAGCTCCCAAAGAAGGGAGCTTAATCCCCCGCCTGGTCGCGAAAGGTCTCTCGACGCCTCAGCGGCTCCGGTAGCACCCTTCCCCTGCCCCACCCCCACCCCACCCCACACCACCCAATGGCTAGGAAACATTTGCCTTGCAACATTCTGTAAGCAAATGATTCAATTATCAAAAACAAATAAGGCTGGTAACGAAAACTTTATAACCAAAGAACCTACTCAGTCCTGAGAGTTGCATTATAGACTTCACACTACTGCTACTAGTTCTAGTTAAATAATGAAATATGATTAAATCCCCCCTCCAAGAAAACTAATGAGTTTAAAGACAAACAATTACTCAGTTTATTACTTGTTGTATTATTCAGTGTTGCTGGCGGAAACTGCATTTCGATATCGTGCATAGTTCAGTAGCTATTGGTGGAGGGAACGTAGTGTGCGGGGCCTCTTGTATTTCATTTATAAAACTGAATCTTAAATGTTGTATTGTTAATGTTTATTTCGATTAACGAATTTTTTGTGGCGAGTTTGTGATTCAGTGGACCCTGTTTGAAAAAAAATTAAAAGGTCATATTCTCATTATATTATTTAGCAGCTCTTGTCTGGTAAATAAACATTCGTTCAGATTACTCTAATATTGAAAATTATTCAAAAATTCGTATTTTGAACTAAGTTCTGATGTCTGCTCTAAAGATGCCATGCAAGAAAGAACACGGAAAACTGGTTTCTCTAAACTGTAGAAGAGAAAGGATTAAGTAAAACGAAGGCTTCCTATTTTGGGAACAGAAAGCAAAACCAAGAAGCTTACTACCTTCTTAGAAAGTAGCAGTTGTTAAAATCCCTTTCGTTTGGATGGGGGCATCCTTTTAGATCCGCCAAGTGGCTTTTGGTAAAGGGAATTTGCAACGAACATTCCTACTAATAGATGTAAATGAATAAGTAGGGTTGAATTCAAATATATTGTTGCCGAAGTTTGTAGTGGCGGAGTCTTTGTTAATCAATAATTCGGAGGATAAAATACAAAACCGCATAGCAAAAGTTATATTAAATTAAATAATGTTTAATCTGTTTGTGAATATATTTTATCGAATAATCGTTTACATGCTAGTTGACTAGTGTACCTGCAAGTTTTCGAAATGTCAAAAAGTTGCCTTCGCTTCACACAAAATGCTAGAAAATTAAATGAGGGGAAAATATTAAACATTTCTTAGCGTAACTAGAGTTCCGAGATTTTAAATGCGCATTTTAGTTTTCCAATATAAAAACCAATCTTCCTTTGGCTCCAAAAAACCGTCCCAGGAACTTCTCTGGGTGACACAGATGTGAGGGCTGACGTCAGAGGATTTACGGGCCGATTACCTCTTCCTATCGCATTCTTTCCGTGAGCTCTCGAAGCCGGCCGCCTGGAGCGGGTGGTGGTGGTGGTGGTGGTGGTGGTGTCTGGCAGCTCCCCAACGTAGGTAGCCAACAGCCCGCCCGTCCAGGCAAGGCCGGGCAGCGCCGCGCCGCGTGCCACATTTTTAGCTCATTGACTGAAGGCGTCCACGTGCCAACCACCCCTCTCGCCCGCTGTGCCCAGTGCCCCCGCCCCCCGCCCCTGCCCCTCTCGCCCTGGGACGTCCAGGGGATTGGCTACGCGGAGGCGCGCGCCCCCAGCCGCCCCCTGTCTGCCCCTCGCCGCTCACCCCCGTCGCAAGGCCGGGACTTTCTCCAGCGCGCCCGTCGCGCTCGCATCTCCTCACCGCACCTTCAGCGCCGGCAGCAGCATGGACAGGACGCCGTGGCTGAGCGCGAACCCGGGCGCGGGCGCGGACGTGGGCATGGACATGCGCATGCGTTTGGGGATGGGGATGAGCATGGGCGGGTGGATGCTGGGCCCCGGCGGCTGGTGGCACCCGCACGCCCACCACAACGCGTACGCGCCCGCCCACGCGCACGCCCACGCGCACGCCCACGCGCACGCCTACCCGCAGCCGACGCCGCTGTTCGCCTACCCGCAGCCCATGCGAGCGCACTGCGGTGGGTACCACGCGTGGGGCTCTCTCAGTCATCGGCATTGCCGCAATTACTTGTTTGTGTTGCTATCGCCATATTCAGAATCCTACGACTAGCATATTCCTATCGTATAAACGTGAGGCGTTGGGTTGTATCCATTAAATTCATCGGTATTTTTGTGTAGGTCGCAATTGGTGCGACGTTATGAAAACTCTATCGGTAGGAATTCTGTCGAAAGAGGTCTCTAAGAGGTTCTTCCTTGTCGAAGTATTCTGTCACGTTTCCGTCCAATTCACAGTTTTTTTGAGACTATGAATTTTTGACATCTTGTGCGGATGAGAAACCTTGACGTATATCGCGATTGGAAGTACAAAATGGTGCGTTGATTCTCAGAAGATCATGAAATAATCGTATGTTCGAAACCTTACCCTTGCCGATCAATGCTAGCAGGTTTCGTTATCTCGGACAGATAAGGGAATCGACTGTTCCTTTTTTGTTGGCGTGCCAGCGACGCGAAACGCCTCGGTCGCAGATAAGCTCAGGTGAAAGGAGTTCAAGTGTAGCGGAGTTTGTGTTGGG
The DNA here is from genome assembly GCA_017312745.1 of Gryllus bimaculatus. Classification (NCBI taxonomy): domain Eukaryota; kingdom Metazoa; phylum Arthropoda; class Insecta; order Orthoptera; family Gryllidae; genus Gryllus; species Gryllus bimaculatus. Next base: position 2,942,616 of record BOPP01000107.1, read on the forward strand.
AGTTGTGTTTGACGACAGTTTTGAAATAACATTTTTGCGACTTATATCTTCAGGTAATGCAAGCCTGTCAAGCAAGTAGCTAGGTTAATCTAATATCGTCCTGCTTTTATGTGAAGACAAAATAATATCATTTTTAACCGTGAATGCCGAAATTTGATGTCGGTGATTTTTCGATACAACGTGAAACTTTTATATGTATTGTAACAGTTCTTATACTTACCAATTGTATTTGGCGAGTTCCTAGATGTCAAGGAGTTTGGAAGTGAAATAGGGCATGGTGTTCTCTACACATTACGACCTAAATGAGACCAAGGGATATTGACTGTGAATTATGCATCTGACTTACACATGTGGAGTGCTTTATATTATATATCAGCCCGTTTGATTTTTTGTGGGGTCAGAAAGATTTAATATTTAGGGACAGCTAGTGCATGAGCTTGCGCCGACTTCTGAAGGCGTGACTTCCGTCCAAAGAACAAATGACTTTTGTGAATGTGTCATTCTCTACGAAACTAATTATACGACAGAATTGTTAGACTAGTGTGGGTAGAAGTTAATGACTATTGACGCCGCATTCGACGTATCAAGACTTTTGCTAAAGCTCCGCTACGTATTTGTAAACAGAACTAACTCGTGATTTGTTTTTATTTTTTTAGGAATCACCCTGGATGGCTCCATTATGGGCGGCCCGCAGTCGCCCCTGGACATGAAACCCGACACCGCCTCCCTCATCAGTTCGGGTAGCTTCAGCCCCACGGGCGGAGGCGGGGGTGGCGGCGGAGGCGGCCCCAACAGCCCCACGTGAGTACCTTGCGCCGCGGCGGCGGGGTCTCCCACTTCCGTTTGGAGCAGCGATTCTCGAAGCGGCGCGGATAGAATTTCTGGGCAAATGACATAACTTGTGAGGGATTTGAGAATGGCTCAAATGTGGAGGAGATAGAAATAGATAATGGACTTCTCTATTAAAATGCGTAGAGTTAATTTTCTTGGGCTGAGTATCATTTTTGTCCTGTTTCACTTTATCTATTTGAGAGTCGTGTTTTATTTGTGCCATGCCTGTATTTAGTAAATCTAGAGATGAAGAGGTAGAATTTAATTTGGGGAGAGATATTCTTTTGAAAGTTTAAGCGGGACGACTTGTAGTGACTGGGTTGCACGCAAACGCCCTACTCAATAAATGAAGGAATAAAATCGGTATTTTTAATATATAAAGTATACTTAATTATTTTGATACTTTATAATTTAAATTGTTTGTTTTCTAATGAAACTAATTAAAATGACTTAATAGGTTATTTTTAAAATCTACAATAAGGCCTCCTTAAATATTTTTCCAACTTCTTAAAATGTTTTCACTACAGGTACAAAATTATCTTATTGTGCCTAAAGAGTTGCTTTTGTAAGTTTTAAAGTGGGTGTGAAATATTTGAAACTCACCGATTCGGGAAATTTATCCCGGAAGTGGAGAATTATAAAATGCAGCGTAAATAAATTTTTAAAAAATGCTCAGAAGAACCGAGAATTAGGAACCTACTGGCTTCCAGGCGACAGAAACTATGACGGTGATTCTTAAATCATACGGAATTGATTTTTATTCAAATGAAAAATAAAATTGTTGGTAAAGAAGTCAATTTGCATGCTCTTGTTAGTTCGCATCTCTGAAGTATTATCACAATGCCAAAAATATTGTTGGTGTTTTCACAATCGTAACATAATGTTGATCCAATATGCTTTTATTTTGTATGCACGGAAATTAAGTTTGTGTAAGATAATTAGGGAAAGTGATATTAAATGTTGGCTGTCGTGAATGGTCTACTGTTTTTATGTTCGGAGTTGCTTCTCTTTGCCATAATTGCTTTTCCTAAAGCGCGGGAAGATTTGGGTTCCTGAATTTGTCATTCTTTACTCGTTAGTATTGGTATTATTTTTTGAATTTATGTACTGACATTTCTACATATTGGTCTGGAAGCTCAGCGGGTACCAGATTAACGGAGAATTGCAAATGCTTGAGCTGAAGAGGAAGGGGTAGTGAAGGTTGTGGTTAGCCTGAAAAATTTTAAAGGGACCTTTGCCTTACATTCTAAAACATTTTATTTCCGTAAATATGTTTAGTCTCTGATTTTCCTCTTTGTAAACCTGACAATTTGTGGAATTGTTGAATTCATTTGAAGAAGGCTCTCGAAGCCATTTGGCAACCCTTCAAATGATTCATCTTAAAAGCAATTGTCTTTATTACTTGTCTCAATAATGATACAATTTAATTATTATATTTTGAAATATACCAATAAAATATGCTATATGTAAATAAAAATGTTAAATGGAAAAGGGGCCCTGAAGTGCAGTTAGTGGCTCCGCCTTGTTTTAGGTTGTACACGCCAATGGAGAATTGCGTTAGTTTCAAAAACATTGACTCGGGTATGTTCTAGCATTCACACACTGACTCCGATTCTCTCCCTCGTGCCGACGTTTGTTCTGGCGGACACTTTATACGTAAAATGTCTGGATTTGAGTATTATACTTGATACATTGTGAACTGTATTTACAGAGGCGGCCAAGGCAAAAGCTCTTCAACCATCCAATATCCGCCCAACCACCCTCTCAGCGGTTCGAAACACCTCTGCTCTATCTGCGGCGACAGAGCTAGTGGCAAACACTATGGAGTTTACAGGTATGTTTTTCATAGTCCTTTTATGCTGTGCGTCAATGTCTACCTAAATGCGTCACTTTTCAAGCTCCTTAAAACGAAACTTCCGGGAATCAGTGAATCCAATCCAGTGGCCCCTAAGCACTGTAGCACTTTCCTGCTTATGAAGGACGTGAACTCTTTTGATGCACGTGTACCCCGTAGTAGCGGAGCTCCAAGGATTAGGTTTGTGGTATATCGAGATTTTCTCACAGACATCAATACCACAAGAACTATTGTTACTTCACTGGTAACAATAGTACAACCTGTATTAATACGATTGCTTCTGTCTTCAATTTCTAAGATACCATCGCTTTCACGTTCGTAGCATTTCATGCTGATCAGAACTCTTTTATCGCAGCACGACGCTTCAGAACCTTTGACGTAGTACTGTTACACGCCATGTTTTCTAATGTAATCGCGAGGTCAGTAGCGGCAGAGTTACGAAACTCTCATCCGCGCAGGGGGAAACTTACCGAACAGAATGGACTTACTGTATCATATGATCACCGATAAGGGTTGATTGATCAGTAATTTCGGCCAGTCAACTCATTAGTGTCGCAAGTGTAGTGCCTGTTATTACCGCGAGATCCCCCGTTGGCTGGCAAGATCGGCGCCGACCTATGTCTGCTGGCAGGGATTATCCCCGACCAGGTATCTCCCATCAGCGGGGTACTGCCCCAGCCGGGACGGACTCCGAGCTCCCGACTAGTGTGGAACTGTAGTGCACGGGAGTGTGATCAAGGAAGAGGAAGGGAAGATGACGAGCGGTCCGTAACCTTTTGTTAGAGAACTGCTCCGGCATTCGTCGGTGTTGAGAGAACCCTCGCCAAGTACTAATCAGATCTCTCCTTCAGACAGCGCCAGAATTCGGCCTAGCTGGAAAGCTGGTGTCGAAAATCCTTATATCGTCGGGTCTTGAGCCCTCGTAGGATCAATTGATGCCCTGACCCTCCTTTGCCGGTCCGGAGAAATTACGAATCCATCAGAATACGTAATGTCAACAATATCTCTATCATATGTTCAGTAGTGTTCGTTGAAATATACTAATTTACATATTAAGTTCTGCCCTAATTTTAATAGTTTCTATGATTAGGCAAGCGGTGCTCGACAGCACATACTTTCATACGGTACTTCCAATTTTCTAGTTTTCCAATATTCAGAGTTGTACGAAAATAAACGTGCCGTTTCTTATGTTACCTGAGGAACAAAATTGAAGTAAAAAATTCCGCCCTTTTTGAGACAAAATTTTTATAAAATGCATTGATTTTAAACAAAAACTATTAGTTTCCCAAAAATTGTACACGATTTTATCTAAAGATTCAAATTTTAGAACAGATTTTATGAAGGAAAATAATTTCTATCATCAATATTGTACTTTTGCAAAGTTATTTTCTGCAATTTTTGAAAATGCAGTGTTCGCCGAAAATAGGACCAGCGCCTTTGCTATATCCGAGGAAAACATTAAAGTAAAAATGAGCGGTTTTTGAGAAAATAATGGTTTTAATATTTGAAAATTTTGTGCCCATTTTTCATGCAGAATTACGCGAAAAGTATGAATACTTTCGAAAAATTGTGCATGATAAAGATGTCATTGAAGAACATGTTCTTTAGGAAAAAATCTCTATCTTCAATGATGTAGTTGAAAGATGATGCCGAAAGAATTTAAACTTTTGCAATTTTTTGAAAATCCAGAGAGAAAAATAAAAATTTGACCTGTGCATTTTTTAATAATTTGCCCTATTCGAGGAAAAAGATAAATGAAAAAAATGAAGTTTCTGAGAGCATTTTAAAAATGTTGTGGCTTTAAACAAAGCTTATAACAAAAATCAAAGGATTTCCAATCATTTCACAAATAGTTTCAAATTCGCAGGGCCCCGAGCTTAGCCAGATCGATGGGGAATGTCGATTTAGAAGATTGCAGTAAACCATTATTCCAATCTTAAGCAGCCAATGCCATCCACGTGATTTCTGCAAGCCTCTCTTTACCGAGCTTGAAATCTTACCGTTGCCTTACCTATTTATTTATAATTCTGTTATTTTTGATAACCTTTCTTAATGGCGGGAACATTTTCGTGTATTGTATAGTTAAAAAAGTTTTAGTATGCCTGTAAAGTAATGTGTATCAGCTTCCGAGTCAGGGATCCCATCTCGATCAGTTTCTTTACAAGTTTCCCTGATCCATTGAGCGAATTTGGAGATGGCCCGTTGCTCTGGACATAAATGTAGCTTCACTATGCGCAAGTTTTGTTGAGCTGTTATTTGCTAGTTGTGGTTGGAGTAGAACCGGGGGTATGGGTTTCTTTTTTCTCACTGATACTAACGAGTCGATTCTGTAGCTATTCTGTATAACTGCGAGCGAAAATGTTTATTTTCATATGTTACTATCCTTGCCGTGTTCTGTTGTTGCATTGCTTTTATTTCATTTAACTATTTAGTGATAAAAAGGTGGGGAAGGGATTCCAGAGTTCAAGAAAACTAGCGCAGATTGTACTTCTCCATAAGTCTAATAGTTTTTACTGTTGATTTACAAAGTAAATCAAATAAAAAGAAAACCACCTCAGTGGTTTAGGCTCTATCGTTCACCGCAGAACAAACATCAGTCGATGTTTCTGTAAATGTCCACAAATTGTGGATTCTGTCACAAATCTCGAATTCTGACTCTGCAACATGTTAGAGGAAGTACTTTATATTCGAGAAACAAGAATGAGGGGCGGCTCGACAGACGTATTTTTTTTGGAGGGGGGGATTTTTATGTGTATATGATTTAGATTTATTCAGTCAAAAAAAAAAAAAACAGTAAAAACTGTATGTGACATAGGGGGGAGAAGATTATCTGCGCACGTTTTCTTGAGTTCCAGAATCCTTTCCCGTCATTTTAACTATAAATAGTTGAAAGATGAGTAAAAGTTTAACATACATAAATATAAATACATTTTAAAAATTGCAAGATTAGCAATATTTGAAAAATAGTTATTTTCGTTTCCGAGTTCTAGAAAACTTATTGGCATCGGTACAGGAATTGCAAGTACGATTTTTCTGCATTGTTAACAAAGTAGCAACTCGCCCTTACTTCTACTCTTATCATTACAAGCACAAGGATAGTTCAACAAAACGTGCGTATAGTGAAGCTACATTTACGTCCACAAGCAAAATAAGGGGCCATCTCAGCATTTGCTCAATTTATCAGGGAAACTGGACAAAAACCTGATCGAGATGGGGATCATTGACCCCTAAGCCGAAGTACATAATTTGTTACAAACATATAAAGTCTTTTAAAAAAATGTATACAATACAAATGTAAACTAGTTCATTATATATCACTGTTTCGTTAAAATAAATATTATTTTTCATTTTGATATTCAGTATAATCTCTAATTGTAAAGAAACAGTTATGGAGTAGAAAAGATTTTACTTTTAACTTAAATTTGTGAACAGACTTCAATTGTTTAATGTCATTTGGCAGTGCGTTGTAAAGTAACGTACATGTATTGTATGTGGATTTCTGATAGCTGATTCTGAGAGCTGTTTATACTGACACTTGATGAACGTGATTTTGAGACGTGTTATAATAATAAATATCAGTATTGCATGAAAATATGTTCAAACCGTTAAGTAAGTCACTTTTGACAAATATTACAGATATGTAAATATATAAGCAAGGCAGTGGTAAGATTCCAAGCTCAATGAAGAGGTTTGCAAGGGTAATGCGGATTGCATTTTGTTCATTATTCGTTTTTATGTACATACATGTATGTATGTATGTGTGTATGTATGTGTGTATGTATGTGTGTATGTATGTGTGTATGTATGTGTGTATGTATGTGTGTACAGATAAACAAAGATAATATAAATTATAAACGGTGATTTTTTTAATAAAATGCTTTTAACAAAATTAAAATATCAAGTTTGATGTTTAATGAATACTTATGGTTTTAAATTATAAATGGTAATAATTTGTTATTAAAATATATGAATTCAGCGCTGCAAATCGACGAAGGATTAGGGTAGTACATTTTTACATCATTCTATGGTACAGATACGAACAGATAGAACTTAAATAAAAATTCATGATATCAATTTACAAAAACATTTGCTTACATACAAACATTACTGTCCAGGACTGAAAAAAGTTGTCAGGATTTCACAAAATAAGTCTCAAGCCTCTTCTACTTTTTCTCTTTCATGAGATTTCTTTCTCTTTACATCTTATTCTTTTTAGACGTTTTCTTTTTCTTAAGTACTAATTAACCGCGCCGTCTCCAGGCGCATGTAAGCGATCCATGCCCTATTCTTTTGCTTCGGACACACTGTCTTTGCGCGAAATGTCACAGCGGCCCACGAGCTTGGCACCTGGAGACACACTACTCTGCCAACACTTCGACTCACCAATGCGCGGAAGTCGCCGTAGCACCGCCTGTCAAGCGGAGCAAGAAAGAGATGGTGTCGCACGCCACCGGAAGGTGTTTTTTTTTTAATTGGTTAACTCTGAATTTTCCAAAATTGCAAAATTGTTTTTTTGCTGCGTTTTTCTACGACTACAGAATTGAAGATATAGATTTTCCATTCAAATTAAATTTATTCTCTATTGTCAGTTCTTTCATTAAGGCCATTTACAATTTTTTGAAAATTTTAGCAGTTTTCGTGCAATATTATATGCAATGAGTATTTTTTTTTAAATAACAAAAACCAGATTTTCTCATAAATGGCTCCAAGTTTCTTGTTCAAACTTTTCCAACAGATAGTGCTAATTGCTCTCTTTAATATCTTTTAAAGTTTTGTTGTTGTTTTCCCCCCAAAAAATACACCAATGTATTATTTCTAAATCTCTCACACCATTAATATGCAAATTTCCAGCAATTTGTAAAAACTTCTGTATTTGTGGGTTGATGTGCTTCAAATGACTCCAAATGAAGTTTTTCAAAAACTCACAAAATTTCTCTGAAAAAGCTTCAAATTTCAAATTTACAGTAGCACTTAAACGCCATTTTCTTAAAAACCACTCCAAATTTTTCAAAGAAAATTTCCATTTGGGACTAGGTTTTACTGTTCTTCAATATTCTGAAAATAATATTTCCATTCTACTATTTGGAAACTGAAAAAGTTAAAAGCACCTTGGGTGGCAATTTGGGTAGCTGGCAAGAGTAGTTGCAAATCTGTAGCTAGCCGAGAACAAATGAAATAGTAAACTAATGTGGGACTGTGTGTGCCATTCTGTACCACCTAGTTAATTTTTTACTTAATTACCTATTTATTTATTATATTAATTTTTATTTTCTTATAACTCTTCTGCCTTAAGCATTTTCGTTATAAAAACAATCTGTGTTAAGTCTGTAAATTTTATTGACTTGGTAGAGTTATCATGTTCTACAAGCTCAAAAGTACTGATATTTCTAAGCGTATAATATTGGTTTGACTGAAATATTATTTATTTTCATTTTGCAAATATTCACCTGTTTATTTTCAGCCATTATTGTATTTTTCTTTTCTAGTATCTTAGATTTGTGTAACTCAAAGCAGCAACAAGAGCTATTTCACATTGTTAAATTTAAGTTATATTTAGATTGTATGAAAATATTTTCAAATGTTATTTGCTTTTTTAATTTCTGTGAATTTAACACTTTTATCATAATAGCTCATGTTTTAATTAGCCTCATTTTGTCTTCTCATTTTAATCATTTTTAAGATCTACAGAATCGCATTTAATCTAGAAATGATTGAAAATATGATATAGTAATAACATTAGGCAATAAATAAAATGCATAAATAAAAAATTCTTCATTAACTTATCAAGAGTTCTTGCAACATGTATTTTTTTTGCTTCAACTTAGTTTCATACTTGAAAGAAATTTTTCAGTGAACTAGTATCTTTAAAAGATTTCCATATGGTAGGTCAATACAAACCTTATGATATTTTACATTGAAAATTGTATCCAGTAATTTTTTTTTCTAATCATGGTTTATATTGAAAATGTACACAGACATAGTTTATATTGTTAAACCTCACTCCTTTCATAATTCTCACCATAGATAAGACCAACAATTCTTATCAAATTCTAAAATTGTTCCAGCTGTGAAGGCTGCAAAGGATTTTTCAAACGGACTGTTCGAAAAGATTTGTCATATGCTTGCCGTGAAGAGAAGAACTGCATTATTGACAAGCGACAACGCAATCGTTGTCAGTATTGTCGTTATCAGAAGTGTTTGACTATGGGAATGAAGAGAGAAGCAGTTCAGGTAAAGCACTACAATAGAACAGTTTACATTTCTGTTCCAGTAGTGTTATAGATCTTTTAACCAATGGCAGAACTACCAGTAGTGCAGTTGGTGCAATGTGTAGAAGCCTCTGGCTCTACACATTGGGCCCACACACTAACTTGTAGTTGATTGAAATAAAAAATAACAAAATTGAGAAAGTGGAGTTCCACTTCCACTATTTTTCTGTAATTACTTTCTTTGCCTAACATTTATATTAAAACTTAAATAAAAAAATTGCAGACAATAAATAGTTGTAAAAAAAAAAAAATTGCCGAGGGCACCACTGCGCCAGAGGCTTTTACAATGTTTTATGTACCAAAAGGGCATATCAAAAGTTGGATAAGATGGAAATAATACATTCTTTCCCTTGTCATAGGTTTCTGCTTATTTTGCTCATTTTCAAAGGTGCATAAAACAATACTAGTTAATATATCCAATGTTCATCGTCGATAACTAGACGATAGGTCAGTTTTTTATGGCAGCAACTGCCATGGACCATATGTGGCATTAACTTTTAATTTTGTTTTTAAAATTAATTTCTTTAAAAAACAAAATTATTTTCAATTCATTCATATCCAAACTTTTAGTGTCTTTTTGGTTTTAAGATGGAAAACATCTTAATACAAGACACTTTTTGTATCTTCTATAATAAAAGGTTCTTCAAATCAGACAAGTTTTTTGGAATGTGTGGAGGCCTCTGATCATCTAACCAGGCCTCCCAAAAAGATATTTCTGCCACTGTTCTTAACATCTTAATTTCTTGCCATGGAGTACATACGTAATGCCACCAACTGTGACCTCACCCTAGTATGTAGAAAAACAATGCATATGAAATGTATTGTATAGAGTACAGTTTTGAAAAAGTGAGAACTGATTGGTAGTATCCAAAACCAAGAAAAGCAACATGTTGCCTTGTGAATCTTAGTTCATCCTAGTATAAAGGTTTCATTTTGGGATGATTATCAGTCTAAACTTCCTGCTCATTGCTTTACTTTTATAAATTATATCCAACATTCCTGTGTTGAAAAAACTGCGTCATGTAAAATTTTTTGTATAGATTCAATTACACAATTTGAATAAGACAGTTGTCATACAATATCAGTAATAATGTTTTAATATGTTTTATTTTAAACATATCAATTTCAGGAATATTTTTAGCTTCTTTAATGAGGCAGATTTTGATACAAAATTGACTACTGTCTCTTAAAATTTTCATGCAACATTAAAGTCAACACTATACTCACACTTATATATTATATTACAAACAGGGCTTGGATTCTGATGACCTAAAAATTCTTTGAAAATGACCCATGAAAAGGCTTACAGATAAGGAAAATAACCTAAAAATAACTCAAAAAAAAGGGGAAAATGGCCTAATTTTTTATTAAATACTAAAAAATTTGTGTGAAAACATTACTTATACAATGAATTTTACAATTTTAAATAAAATGTATTTATATAAAATTATGTTCAATGTAAAGTCTTCATTTTAGGAAGACTTTATGTAATCCTTAGCCCCGATCTTCCTACTGATTTGGTAGATTTTGAAAGGTAGAAGAAGACACTGAAGAACCATGACATTTTCAGAGTTTGAAGGAAGAGTCCATTCCGGTAGTGAATTTAGTCATGAACTGATGGCTTTATAGTAAGTCATTGTAAAATAATGAAACATTTACTAACAAAAACACAAAAAGGGAAAAGTGTGTAAAAATTACAAAAATGACACAAAGGTTCAAAAAGCTATCAGACAACTATAAATGTCCATCTATATGTAATCAAAAACATTCATTTACATGTGAGCTATGTTCACAATTCAGCAATGAAAAGATGACATGTCATCAAAATCCGAGCCGTGATTATAAATTATATTATATTCTAATATATGTATGTATATGATGTCATAAAGGTAGATTATAAATATATACGTTAAAAAAGTGGAAAGAATTTTCAGAACAGTTTACTGATTTATTTGTAATATTTTTGTTTTATGCAGGAAGAACGGCAGAGAACCAAAGGGGAGGCACAAAATGAAGTGGAATCCACAAGTAGCCTGCATGCGGACATGCCTGTGGAACGCATATTGGAGGCAGAGAAGCGGGTGGAGTACAAGACGGAAAATAACATGGAGTTTGAGGTACTAAGTCATAAATTATCAAAATCTAGTTCAATTAGAACACCATTTAAAATTTTCATTTCGATAGACAATCAAATGAGAACTTGCAAGTGGTGATGGCCATATTGTGCCAAATTATATTGCTGGTTCTGGCATAAGAGATTGTCCCCTTTTAAGTTATGAACATCAGGTGAAATGCAGGTTTTTAAGCACTCAATAATTCTGTAGTTCAATTTAATCCCCTTTTTTTTTGTGAAGGAATTCAATAGAATCGGTATGTGTTGTATTTGGGAAGGCATTGGTTCTTTTAACCGTTAATAATGAGCAAAAATTACCTATATCAGAATAATTTTAACCTTACTTAGTTTATTATTATTGTTATTGTTAATATTATTATTATTATTGTTAATATTATTATTGTTGTTATTGTTAATATTATTATTATTATTATTATTATTGTTATTGTTAATGTTATTGTTATTTTATTACTTCTCACTATTTGTTCACTAAGCATATTCAAAAATTCAATGCTAATATGTGAAAAGAGAATTAAGTCTCGAACAAATCCTTGTTTCAGAATACAATGAACAACATCTGTCAGGCAGCAAATATATGCCAAGCTACCAACAAGCAGCTCTTTCAGTTGGTTGAATGGGCCAAGCACATCCCTCACTTTACTTCATTGCCTCTTGAAGACCAAGTACTTCTTCTGAGAGCAGGTGAATTTTGCAGAAATTAATGTATTGAAATGAAAATGAAGTGTGAAAAATTTTGCAAGGTGTGAATCTTTTCAGGGTGGAATGAACTTCTTATTGCTGCCTTTTCTCATCGTTCAATGGAAGTGAAAGATGGCATTGTGCTAGCCACAGGCCTCACAATTCACCGAAATTCAGCTCATCAGGCTGGAGTTGGTACTATATTTGACAGAGTTCTTACAGAATTAGTAGCAAAAATGCGAGAAATGAAAATGGATAAGACTGAGTTGGGTTGTTTGCGCTCCGTTATACTTTTCAATCCAGGTAATTATTTGTTAAATTAAACCATGACCTATTGTATAATAAGAATAACGTTAATAATTTCTGTCATATATACTATATCTACTGTATATATTTCCATTATATATAATTCCAGTTCTTTTATTCTCATTTATTATTGAGAGATAACCATTTGAGATAAAAACTGTTATCATTTAAGGTAAATATATAGCATCAGTCAGGTGCAACACAAAAACATCCGTGTAGACACTTGCAAAAGATTAACATTCTGCACCATAATGTTCAGTCTATTTGAAATGAAACTAAGTTTATTAAGGTTGCTCTACAGAGTGATTTAAATGAAGTAGATTTCTTTGTTTACAGAACATTGATTATCTCCTCATGAACAAAGCATTTTTTTTTTTTTTAATTTCATTTTGTACTTATGTATAAAAACTTTTCTCAGTAAACATGGCAACAGTTTTCAGATTGTCAACATGGATTTATAAAATCAAAATCTATAAAATATATTTTCTTATTTTAAAGATGTTGCTTCATCCATGGATCTAAATGAATCATCTACTGGAATATTCTTTAATCTTTCAAAAGCTTTTGGCATTATTTATAACATTTTACTTTCAAAGTTAGCCTTGTATGGAATTCATGATATAGCTTTATATTAGTTATGTTTGTACCTTAAACAAAGATCTCAGAGAGTAGAAATACATACTGGAATGGTGGGACATTACATACACACCTTTCCTATTCATTGCCAACCACACATGGGTTTCCACAGGGTTCGATTTGGGCTCTGGTCTTCCTACCATATGTAAATGATATACCCTCAACAATTTGAAACAATGTCCAGTTTGCTTTTGGAATGATATGAAGATTCTTTGCAATAAAGAAACTGTAAATAGTATTGAATCGGGTACTTAAAATTATTTCCACAATAACAAATTAACACTAAACAAAGTAAAAACAGTGTTGATGTAGTTTTCAGTTTCAAATGAACCATTGCATACTCTATTGAAAATGAACAATGTATAATTGACCACCTTACCAAGCCCAAGGGAACAGTTTTGAGTCTTTCATTTCAGTCAAACATGGAAAGATACATCAATTTAATTTTGTGTTCAATTCATTGAAATTCATTATGCTATGTCTTCAGAAATCTTTCAAATGCAGTGAGCCATAATTCTGCTTGTTGTATATATTTCACAAATGATCATTCCTGCCTGAAGCTCCCAGACTTTTAGATTACAAAAAAGGAATGTACAAATAATAAGAAAATCTCAACCACATAAATCTTGTAAGCCTTTATTCATTCATCTAGGAATTATACCATTACCTTGTATTTTGGTTTACAAATCAGTGGTTTTTGTCAAAAATGGCTTGCTTAAGGGTGGACATATATTTCCAGTAAAAACTGATGTCTAAAACTATAACACTCCATATAATAAGCATGTTTGTCAGGGGTCAGTATCAACAGCTCACTACAAAAAATTCACAAACAGTACATGTACATTATTTTACAATACATTCTCTGGTGACAAATTATTAAAATAGATATACATGAGCAAAGTAAAATCTTTTCTGCTGCACAACTTTCATTACAATTAGTGTATACTGGGCATCAAAAAGGAAAGTAATATTAATTTTAACAATGATGTTTAATTGATTATCATTTTATTTTATAATTTTAAACAACCTGAAGCGAGTATTGTACCTCATCTTTAGAGTGTATGCTGAGTTGGCCCTTTGTTTTGCTTCTGGACACAAGTGTAACTTCATTATCTGTGCAAGTCTTCTAGGAGTTCATTGGTAAATATACGTAGTTATTCAAATTATTGTTATCCATGTTCTTACGGCAGGAAGTCATTTCCCTCACAAAGGAACCAATGAGGAATAATAAACCCAAATGTATAGCTGATTTGTGTTTGCAAGTAGGTTTTATTACATCGGAACAATTATTTTTTTAAATTCAATTCTTGCCCAGAAAATTTATTTTTATTATAATTTCTATCTGTATTCAGAATTCAACTTGTATTAGATTAGGATAGGGATGTCAGAATTTAAGAATGGGTGCACAAAATATACTTCTGATAGCACAGTTTTTGATATTAAATAAAACTGTAGCACCTTCAATTAGGTGAAATGTCTCATTAAATTCTTTATTAACTAGTGATGTTGGGAAAATGGTTTTAAAACTGTATGAAAATTATACTTTTTTTGATATAAACAAACAATGTTTTAAAACAAAAGTGCAACGAATGTGATCAGCAAGCTTTGCAGCCCATATTCATTTCACTGCTACTTCACAACACTTTTCTTTGCTTTTTAACTTGACACATACTAATTCTCTTATGGAGTTGGAGTTCAGTGAATAAAATAGCAATGGTCAGTCTAATGTATAATAACATGTCAACAATTTGGCAAGAACATCCTTAAATCAAAGTAGCAATTGATTCAATATGCCTCCTCTGTACCACGAGGAAAGTCATAAACTTAAATGCATTTTCTGAAATGAGAACTGCCAGTCTTTATATTGGGTACATATGGGTGGTATTAATAGTCTAAAGGAAATATGTGGGTGGTATTAATTGACCTATATTTTTTGTCATTTGCTCTGTGGAGAACCATGTTTTAAGCATATTTCATTGTTTACATTACTTATCTAATCATTTTATTAGAATTTGTAAAATGTCGCTCTGTAGTTAAATAGATTTTACTGGCCTGTGGCAGTAGTTTTTATTATAATTTATATAAACTAACAAAAATAATAGAAATACTTAAATATTGGAATAATTCCTTCTCTTAGGAATTGTAAATTCTGAAGGGGTCATTGACACATGCGCACACACCTCACTTTTTGTAAAAAAAAAAAAAAAAAAAAAAAAAAAAAAAAAAAAAAAAAAAAAAAAAAAAAAAAAAAAAAAACAACAACAACAACAACTTGAAAGTAGTAAAGAGAGAAGTGTTTCATAATCAAAATTTTAATTCCTTTAAGAGAAAAGGTTAGCAACGGTCCCAAGTTTCAGGTGTATGATGATTGATTAATCATTAAAATTTCAATAATTCTATTTGCTTTTAACTTTTGTTGTTTGTAATGCCCAGACACTTCGAGATCTATTTTTCCCACTCCAGTCATGCAAAATTGCTAGGATATTTGAGTTGGTACCCTTTTGGCTTCCAGCATGGCCAGTAAATTTTGACTTCAATATTCCCCGCCAAAGGAGCCCTACAACAGTAGTCTCAGTAGTATTTAGACAGTCCTGGGCTAAGGGAATACGGGATCTGTTAAGGAAGGGAAATGTTGAAGGATTTAATTTAACTGACCATTCAGATGGAATTCTTTTACGTGCTGCCACAATAACATAATCAGTGTAAATTTTCCACAATTGGAAAATCCTTCTTGGCCACAGTTGAAGCTGCATTCTGGGAGTTGAAAAGCAAGTAAACTGACTACTCACTCACTGAAGTCAATGCTTTTAACCTACTTAAAGAATTAAAGATGATTACTCACAAATTCTGTAATGAAAATTTGTTGTTGTTGTTTTTTACTTAAAAGTTTAGATGGTAAGAAATCTATATAACCAATTACTTGAGAAATGTGCACAATTCCTCTTTTTTTTTTACAAAAACAAAATGCTTTCCAGATGTTAGAGGCCTGAAGTCGCAGCAGGAAGTGGAAATGCTGAGAGAAAAAGTTTATGCTGCTTTAGAAGAGTACACACGTACAACACATCCTGATGAGCCTGGTCGATTTGCTAAACTGCTTCTTCGTCTGCCAGCACTTCGCTCAATTGGTTTGAAGTGTCTGGAGCACTTGTTCTTCTTCCGGCTCATCGGAGATGTCCCCATTGACACGTTCCTCATGGAAATGCTGGAGTCTCCTTCTGACTCTTAGCTGCACATACAACGATGAGAACACAGTCCATGCTCAAATGAGTCTGTTGGAAAATCCATTTTCCTCAGCTTTTGAATGTATCTTAATGCAGTTCTTTTCCTATGGGCCTTCAAACATTCTACATAATTGAATGTTTTTCTGTATGGATCTAAACTCGTTACTTATAAGATGTTGTTATTGGGAAAGAAAATGAATGTTCTTTGTTTCTTCTTTTTTTTGTCATAAGTCTGTCCAGTTGCTGTTATTCTGGTTAAATTCATGTCTTGTGATATACTGTGTATGTCATACACATGTTCACATATTAGTACTGGAATATTCAGTTTATGAATTTTTTTATTCCGTGATATCACTGTTTTACTAATTGGAATGCTCCTAAGTGAAATATGAAAGACTTTCATGTGAAGACACCAATCACTGAGCTGTGTGATTGAAGAAATATGTATAGAAAATATGTGTAACTTCTTGCTAGTAGTTAATTTCTTTTTTACACACTTAATTTTCCTTTGTCTGCAAATGAAATTGCATCTGCTGCATAGTATTCACAGCAATATACAAAAATTTTATAAGAATAGCATAGAGAATAGAATTTCCTTGCTATTCAATGGTATTTCAATATGTTATGAGCAGCGGTTTCACTGTGTAGTGTTGTACATATTGCAAGCATTTTATTTAATTTTCTTTACTTTCATTTTTCCACTGTACTATCATTGAAATTGAGCAAGATTGTCAACATTGTCACATCTCTGCCAATCTCTTATATGTATCCTAAGTGCAGGTAGCTTTTAAGACCATAGGCTTTTCCCTCCCTTATTCAGTCATGGAACTTTTACTAAAATTTGACCGCTTAGAAGTATCTTGTAAACAACGAAAATGATTATGAAAAGAAATTTACATTGTCATTTCATAGACGGACAACCCATTGAGTGCCAAAAATAAATTTTGGATTAAAGGACCACACCTTGTATATTTGTTACAAGTATTCCTTTCTTAATTTGTTGAGTTCTCTTATAAGTTTTCACTTCCCTGAATATATTACAACTCAAAAACAAAATATATTTCTTTTAAATAAATTTTATCATAAAAGAATTGAACTTATCACAAATATAATTTAATGTGTCCTGTATGTGCTCAGTAGATTACTACTTAATAGTAGAAGCTTCTATTAATGTTCTAGAATATCTCTTTTTTGAAAGTGCCTACATAACGTTTGGCTGTTTGAATGTATTGTTAACGTAGAACTATGCGAAATGTGCTCAAGTCTAATTTGATGTATATGATTGAGGCACATAGCACATAAGTCTTGTTGCAAATATGTTTGTGTGCTCTTTGTGTATTTGTTCATTTTAGTTTAGAAATGAAAAAGGTTGTGTTTTAGAGATTGAGATGTAAAGAATTTTTTTATCATTCTAATGTGCAATAAAATTTTTTGCAGTGAGAGTTAATTGTCTAATCAGTTGAATATTTGATTTTATAAATTCACATTATAGCGATTCATTGACATTCTGTGTACATCAAAAAATATTGAACTTTCTTCCTCAAGCTATTCTTTCCTTGAAATCTTCTTTCAGGCAGCTCTTTATATTGTAAATGTTACTGCATTAAAATACAAGATGCTTTGATTGGTGTACTTACATTCCATAATAAGGTATTGTACTTGGAAATGCCACAATTGGCAATTGTAGTTTCTGGGTTTAACAGGTTAATCATGCAAATAGTGCATTTGTAAAAAAAAATAATATTGATATATCAATATTAAGTGGAAATTGCTGTATATAATGTACTAAGGTTTTGTATATAAGTCATCTTGTAATTATTTTTCCATGCATCTTTGTGCATGGTCTATTGACAAAGAAAAATTGATGTATGTATCTCTATGTAAACCGTATTTTTGCCTGTTCAAGTTTGGAGAATTCTATCATATGTTTTTAAAGTACCACACAATATTTTTTAATGTGGTAGTATTTTATGTCTTGGAATTCAATCATATGTGATGGTGTATGTATACCATGTTGTTATTTCACTGAAAATCATTAAAGGTCAAGTATCTAGATAACTTTCGTTATGCTGCCCTGTAAAGCAGCCTTTATATTTTTCTAGAGTTTCTTTGCCTCTGTGAAAGTTACTTTTGGGAATAAGTTTCTCACAGGTGTCCATTTACATCAATTGCTAAGTCTGAAGGGAAACAAGTTAACTGGAATTTAAAAATGGTTTCTTTGCAGCTTGAATAGTATAGTGTATATCTTTTCAGTGTCTGAGGAATCTCAAAAGTTTTCACATTGTAGAAATCATTGTACTTATGAGTGTATGTATGTAACGAGTAACAATGTAATCAAAATGCTGTGGGGAGTTTCATTACTTGAATGCTTGCTTTGGTGGAATAATTTCATTCTCAGCATTAAATGTTTGGAGATTTAGTGCATTAACAATTGCATGCAAATAACTGGTGCAAGTTTTTTGTAAAATATGACCATTCAATATGAAGAAATGAACTGCACTTTAAGAACTTACACATGAAAAAAGAACTTTACACCAGAGCAAAATTATAGAAAAGTGTAATCCTTTTTCTGAGAGTATTAAAAGAATGACAACCTCTTACCCCTCAGACTACTGTGACCATTGTACTTTAATTTGTATTAGATATTTTCTAAGTGCAAGAATCAGATTGTGTTTTGATAATTTTAGTATTAAGACAGTTCAGTGACAACTGGTTGATATTGTCCTATTTTAAGTGTATAATAATGTTGGAATTCCTGATGAATAAAATGTTACTTATTGCCAATATTATCAAATCTCTTTATTTGAACCAGATTGTGGGTTTTAAAATATGTTAATAATGCACTGCCAGAGTTTTGAGAGAATATTTTTAACACTGATGGTTATGACAAAGACTACATAGACAAATTTTTTAGTTACATAATTGGTTCCTTGATCCAGAACGAACTATTCATACACTGGTTTTGGTTGTCACCACCCGATATTCAATAACAATGTATTGTACAAAATTCAAACATTTAGAGTTTAAAATAAGCTTTTCGCTCAAATATACCAATGAGATAATGAGGTTTATATAAAGATCAGATTAACAAATTATATAAAACATATTTATTAAAAAATCAAGAACATTATAATTATGAGCAATCAGTAATTTTGTCGATCTAAAGTAATTTAGGTTGCTTCTTCAATGTAGTAATATCAAGAATGTTGTCTTCAACACAATTAGCAATTTGCTGTTTCTCTATGTAATCTGAACCTATTGGAAGCAATTGATATTTTTCAAGATAATGTTGAGTGGCTAGGGAAATGTTAGCAGATTTCTGACTAGGTTTCAAAATACTAGCATTTTTATAACTTTGATTCCATTTCATGAGATCAGAGAGATCATCATCCTGTAAATATTTTAGAGCTAGAGCTTGTAATTCCATACTACCATCACTTCTACTTTTCTCAACAGGTGTACATTCTGGATAGGGAGATTGAGATGCTATATTGGAATCAAAATGAATTTTCCCTGGGGCATTTACCTCTTTCAATTCAGAAGAATTTTCATAGACACTCACACCCAATTGCCTAATTTTTTCAATAGTTGCAAATCTGATAGCTTCCACTTGAGGTGTTTTTTGTATTGTACTTCCATTTTCACAAGGAACAGTCTGAAGAAACTTCTTAACATGACCTACTATATTGTCATACAAAGTCCAACTTCCTTTCTGACCATCTTGCCCATTTTCAAAACTCCCATCATTTATAAACCTGCTTTCCTTGATACTGTCAAAAGATGCAGAAGAATGATAGTCTTGAACATGGAGGTGCATTGTGTGAACAGAACTGGGTAATTGCTCGACCACAGTAGGCATACAAACTCCATGCAATGTAAATGATTCTTCAACTGTCTCAACCCCATGAACTGCACTCCAACTAACAGCCCTGTCCTGGATCTTTCTGGTTTTATTCTGTTCATGTTCTTGACCACCACGGATTGGAGGACAGATCATGTTTTGATTATCTACATTCACTTGCTTAGCTGGATTGGTGCAATTCTTCTTGGATGAATTTATAACATCACATACCGATTCTATTACTACTTCACTTCCATCATACTTCTGACAACAAAAATCTACTTTTTCATTTATTATAGTTTGGGTTGAAGCATCTTCTTTCTTGCAATATATTTCTGGTATTGAACCTCTATTTACATGTTTATTAGGTATAACATCTTCTGTGATTCTATTATTACTAAGTTTTTCATTTATTTCACTGAGAATTTTCATCTGATCAGCTTGCATGACTACTACTTGTTGCAATAAGCCTTGTAAAATACTACATTGTTTATGATTCATTAAAGCAATTTCTTTAAGTATACTAGTGTCTGTACACTTTCTGTCATTTTCTTTCCCAGGACTGTCAGGTGAAATGTTTGACACACTATCATAACTTTTCTTACACCTAGCATCTTGCTTCTGAGTATCAGCATAGGAACTTTCCACACCAATTCCTTTTTTAAATAACCTATCTTTTGAAGTAGGCACATTTGTTTCCATTTCACATTTACTTCGGTTTGCATTCAACAGAACGATATCATCTTTAGAATGAGTGTTCCTTTTTATTGTAGATTCATCTTCATTATTTCCAGAATCAGGTCTGTTGTATTCACTACTTTTTCTTGTCACATTAATCTGAGTGTTCAAATGCCTTCCGGTCTGATTATTATGTACATTTTCATTATTAAATTCTCGAACAGATTCAGTATGTGGCTTATTGTGCATGCAACAATTTCCATATTTACATGCATCTGAGGGAGACAAAGTATGTTGTACATTAGAGATCGCAGGTAGAGAATGAGCACTGAAAGTTGTTCTATTGTTGATCATATCTTGAGCTAATACATATTTATCGTTATTTGAGCAACACTGTTGTTTGCCACATGAATAATAGTCAAAAGATTTAGTTGTTGGAGGAAGTCTATTGGAGACACATCCAAGTGGGCTATGACACATCTGACTAGAATGCTGAACGTTTTCAGAGCAATGGTGTTCAGGCATCCGACTTCCATGCAAGTCAGCAACATTTATATCAGTTGCCTTCCTTGATTGAGGATTGGAAGTAATTGAATAATTGCTGCTATTTTGGAAAGTCTGTGGTGTACTTACACTCTGAGCAACGTCTCTCTCATAATTTGGATATGATTTAGCTACATGAACATCTTGTAAATATGAAATATTGTGTGCAAAAGTTGGTTGAGATATTTGATCCGCTGGCATCATTGAGTTGATTCGCACATCTTGCTGTCTAATTGATTTATCATTCATACAACTAGATTTCGCCTGAATATTGGTATTTGTCAAATGCGGATCATTTTCCACAGGGCTACATCTTTCTCCCAATCTTTCATTTTGCAAAGTATTGTACATGTCATGTAACTGTTTTCCAGTAACAACACCATTACCGGCGAACAACTTTGGTGCATTATTTAAATTATGTAATGGCGATTTCTCTTTCAGTTGTATTCGAGACGAAGGCGAAGGACTGAACACAAGAGAAACCTCCGGCACAGTCGATAACGGTACAGGTGCAAAACTTTCAGGGACAGGAGCAGCTCTGGGCATAAGATCGTCAAAACTGCCACTTCTTTTGAAATCCATCCTGAAATATCAATAATTATATCTAAGAAACAGGCAGTGAAATATTTTATATACATTCACAATAAAAGTTTGAAAATCTGAAGGCTACAAAAAAAATCACAAGAGAAGGAACACTCACCTTCGTTAAAGAGAGATTTCTATGGTAAATCAAATCCGTAAGTACAAGCATTAATTGGGACTACGGCATCGAAAGAACACTTGCTGTGATCACTACCGCAGAGGCTGTCGAGCTGCAAGTCACTGCTGGCTACTGGTACTTGTACCGACGATTGCCGCTTTTCAAGCCTTCCCTCCAAATCCGATGCTCTCTCCCTGTCGAATGACAAGAGCGACAAGCACGGCGTTGCAGCTTTGCGAAGCAGTGCATACGTGTAGGGTTGTGCCAGGATAATGTCGCCCGTTCTGTGGAGTTTGTGGCGCCTTGTTTCGTGACAATTCAGTATTTTTATTATGAATGTATTAGTTGCGTACTCGACGTTTTGTGTGCATTAGTATACGTGTATTAATTGTTGTAATTTATTACATTGATTGGAGACTTGAAATGGAGCATCGGGCTAGAAAACGAATCCGTGAAGTGAAGCGGAAAGCTAGACCAGGTAAATTCAATATCTTACCTTTTAATTTTTCTCGTTTATTTCTTTATTTTTGAATTAATATAATTATCCTGTAATATTTATATACTGAAATATTACGACCAATACAGTCTGCAAACGAGACCGTAAAATTTTGAGGTTATGTTACCCAAGCAAATAGAGCTATAATATTTTCTTTAAATACATATTTTCTTCCCTTTTATACAGAGTTGAATGATAAGGGTGATTGGGCACAATTGAATTACACTGAGAACTTTGCCCAATTTTCCAAAGTTGAAGATGATTGCGAGAGAATTAACGTGAATAATTGCTCCCCTCAAGAGTTTATTGAAAAATACGAGAGTAAATACAAGCCAGTTGTTATCTTAGGTGTTCAAGATAACTGGAAAGCGAAATGCAAGTGGACTCTAGAGGTAAAACTTTATAGCCATTGTATAATCTGCTTACTGACTGCTGACATATTTATTCGATTTCGTAATTGACGGTTTTCGTAACTTTGGTTAGAGGCTGGCCAAGAAATACAGGAATCAGAAATTTAAGTGTGGTGAGGATAATGAAGGCTACAGTGTGAAAATGAAGATGAAGTATTATGTTCAGTATATGTTGACTTCCCAAGATGACAGTCCTCTGTATATATTTGATAGCAGCTTTGGTGAGGTACTTTTGTGTGCATTGTTTGCTTGAAGCAGAAAATTACTGTAATGTGTCGAGTATGTTTTATATAAAGTGTTCTTGTGGTGCAGAAATCCTACTTCTGTGTTTACAGCATGCTCGACGAAAGAAGTTACTAGAAGACTATGAAATTCCTATTTATTTCCGAGATGACTTATTTAAGTATGCAGGGGAGGAACGTAGGCCTCCATACCGTTGGTTCGTAATGGGACCAGCACGGTCGGGTACAGGCATTCATATTGATCCTCTAGGAACTAGTGCTTGGAATGCTCTTGTTGTTGGGCATAAAAGGTAATTTACTTTGTTACTTAGTTTCTCAGATCTACTGAAGATTCTGAAGGAAGAGAAGGACCTCTGCATTTATTATCTTATGTAATTGGCATGAACAAAATACAAATTTTCAAACATCACTAAATTGAACAGGGTGGCGTCATGTGACAAAACCTTTGGTCCATCGGAACTCTCATATGTTATTGGAAAGTTGTACTGTTAGTATTTTCTGAAACATGAGTCAGTGTTTCAGTTCTCAATATTTTCTTTTGCATTTTCTTTTAGTTGTTCCCAAATTTGTCTTTGCTCTTAAATATTGAAAGCATTTGTCAGTGTGTGATTGCACTTTTAGGTGTTTGTATTATACATGAGATAATATTAACTGTTTGTAGGTGGTGTCTGTTTCCTACTCATACTCCTAAAGAATTACTGAAGGTCACCTCAGAAGATGGTGGCAAACAGCGAGATGAGGCTATAACCTGGTTTAAAGTCATTTATCCTCGTACTAAACTTCCTAGCTGGCCAAGTGATTGCAAACCGGTAAACATACTTCTATTTCTTAGGTACGGTGATGTTTCTGTTCCACTGGAATACATGGAATTTGAGTGTAATTCTTTACATTGAATTTTACTTTTTACATTTGACCACTGCTTAAAAAGTGGCTTAGTCAGTTTTGCTCCAAAACCAAGAAATAAATGGTAAGATAAGTTACCATTTCCACATCAACAGCTGCATATCTACTTTCCCTTTGAGTTTTAAGCAGGAAACGTTTTCTCAAGTATTTCTTTTCTTTAAACCATATTTAATATTCTTTATTTCTGAAAGTCTATTAATATCCATCTTTACAAATAATTATGGAATATTATACAATGTAATCTGTATATTTTATAATTGCTGATGAGGTCCAGTTTGGAGTAATTGTTACATCAATATTTTCGATCATTATTTTAACTTGCTTAGCATATTGAATGTTAACAGATTTTTCAGGATGAAAAATGTTAACGTTTTCAAGTTGAAAGCTAATGTTTTTTCTTGTGGAGAGAAGTACATTTGATCAGAATTAGAAGTTCGTTATTAGATAAAATTGATCATCTAAAAAATCAAAGAGAGGCAAAATCTGGACAAAAACTGACTAAGCCCTTAGTATAAACGGCATGAAAAGTGAAATGTGTTGTGTTCTCACGCACAATGTTGTGTGTTGTTATTTTGCACAGTGTGTTCCAAGTAATTCTGCTGGACAGAACTATTACTGTTTCAAATTGTTAGAAAGTGATGTAGAATGATAAGCATCAATTCTTCTTAATAGCTTTTACTGATATTGCATGGTGGTGCAGTGTTAGTTATTCTGTCAATACCAATGTTTCTTTGCATGTTCCTGGCATCTGTTTGTCAATAGCTTTGCTCTCATCTATTTGCTGCAACTCTGAAAGGAACTGTTAATAAATTATCTTAATTTTTAAATTAATTGGGTATTTGTTCTTAATTAAGGGGAGAGGGTATCGTTTATACTGCCCATGTTAAATTTGCAACTATTATTTTATCTTTTCTGTGTTTATAGATTTTTTTTATATTTTGCACATATAAGAGAATTTTTTATTATTTTGACATTTTTTAGAGTTAAAAATTCTTTTTTTTATAATTGAAGAATGTTTATATAAAAATAGTGATTTATTGCCAGTACTATAAAGAATGTATCTTGTACATTTTAATAAATTGTGATTAATAGTTTCTGAGAGAAAGTACAATAATAACAAAATAAGTACTTTTTCGGCCGACTCTTGCCGAAAAGACCAAGAAACAAGATCATTTTCAATAACTCGTCAACAATCCAACATGCGTTCAAAATTACAAAAGAATTGTTTGCAGTATAAAAAAAGAGGGGGTGTCTCATGCATACTGGGACATTTAAATAAGAATTGAAGGAATTTGCAGACATTCCAAAAGAAAAATGTTAACATATTCGGAAAGAGAAAGGTTTGAACTATTTATTTAGCCCAAAAATATTGATAATTAGACCCATTTCATAATATTCTTTCCTTTTAAAACACATAATAAACATAAACTTAAATTGTCATAGAGTTTTCTCACTACAATACTGTTTACCAAAAGGTTTTTTGGATTGAAATGAATTGTAGCTGAAGGTTTTGCATGTAGTTAATAGATATTACAGCAACATCTCATATTCCTCTGCTTTCCAGCAAAGAGAACAATATTTTTGATTCTAGATAAAGAAAAATTGGCCATTTTCTATTTCCATAATTTCTAATATGCAGTAATTTTATTACTGCCAACATTTTAGCAATGTCATTGACTCGAGGAAGTTGTAATTTGTACTGATAATTTTTCATTATTGAGAAGTGTCAATCTGAGGCAAACCAACTTTGGTCAACATTATCCTTAAATATTTTCAAATAACATATCTAATTAACAATTTGTTTCAATAGTGAAATTTCTGACTAAAGCATTACTTTTACCTTAAACAGAGAGTTTCCGTAGTTGCCGGTAGTCGTCACCAAGCAATGCAATAGAACAGCATTATTCAAACTGTGAGTCACTCCTTCCCAGGGAGATGGAAACGTTTCAGAGAGAAGATTCAAAAACATAGTAATAATTGAATAAAATTTGAATCCTCAACTATGAATGTTTTCCTTACAGTTTTCCTCACTTCACCAAACATTAATAAAATTCAGCATTTACAACAGCGAATAGTGCAAATCATTTGTGATAATTATTTTGTACAATGTAAGAATGTAATAAAAAAGTATACATGATTGTCTTCCTGTCAGGAAAATATATTTAGTTGTTATTATTAGTTTAATTTTAATGAGGGGAGACATGCACAGAATTTGTTACCAGAAGGAGTTGTGGCAGCAAAAGGTTTGAAATCCATTGCAATAGAGAAACCCCATACAGCCAGGACACCTGACATTTTTCTCTCAAAATTTGGGATCAGGTGTCTTTTATATTTTTTCTTTCTTTTTCTCCTCCTCCGTAATAAAAGAATTTGGTTCAAAAAGTGGATATTGGGGTTTTCTCAAATTCCTTATTCAAATTATAGTAAAAATCTATCATTTTCAATTCATATTTCTTCATTTAATTAAGCTGGTGGCCGTACAACAGCACACGTTTTCTTAAAATAATTAAAGATGTTGTCATTGCCAACAATGTTTTTTAAATTCAATAGCAGCTTTCGATGGCTTAGCCATCATCATCAGTTGTCTGCTAGATGGAAGCCACAAAACGACTACGTAGTCGGCAAAGATATCTTACCACAACACCTACACGTTTTCTTGTTTTATTTGTAATGATTACATAATATAATATTAGTAATAATAATATATTTTTCAAGTAATGAGCCATGTATGACAAGTCAGGAAATATACATAAATAGTTGAACAACTAGTATGTAATATTAGGACGTTAGTATGTAATAGTTGGAGGATAAACATGAACATTCGTGATTTTTGGGAATGACGGGGTCCAAAAATATGTCTTTTGATATGTAATGTCCTAATTAAAAAAAAATTCCTTGTTCATAAATATTTATCTTTGTAAATTTGCGCTTTCTTAGAATGAATTGTGAAATTTCCAGGAAAATGGGATAACTTCATAAGAACCCCAACAAAATGTGCTCAAAAAGTGGTTTAATGAATTTATACAATTTTATTTATACTTTTTACCTATTAATAAACACTGAAAACACATTATAAAAAATGTAAAAAGCTTCAACCAACAATATTCATCAAATCTTGCTTCGAATTATTCCTAGACATTCTTCTACTTGCTTCCTGGCCTTTAATGAATCCCTCTCATTTTGTCATGAGTATACACTTAGAAGCCTCTGTTACTTCTCTCGCACACATTTCTATGGACTGCCCATGATAAGGCCTCTTTGGAACTTGCATTGGTTCTTCAGTTAACTTTCTTATTTCGGAAGTTTTGAGTTAACAAGTTCATATATTTTTTCTGACCAGTCTATCGGGTCCAAAAGAGAAGTTGCATATTGATTTATTGCATTGTTTTCCTGGGCCAAACAGATAGGTCTCCATCAATGAAGATTGTGTATCATCATCCTCACTCCTTAATTCAATTTTTAGGCCCCTGCTTTCCTTTCTTCTTGATCTTCTGAGCATAAAAGTCTTTGAAGCACCATTTCACTAAATGCGAACATAATGAACGTTGAATTGTAAGCAAAACAATATCTGCTACTACCTTCTTCTAAGGTTTTAGAAGCTTTAATTTGAAAAAGAATATGTCAGGTTCTTTCCACCCAAGACAATTTTGATTTGATTGTTATTCAGTAGGGATAGTAAACTCCAACAGTGTATTACACAAGCAGTTGTAACATCTACAAGTTCTTGCCTTTAAGGCCATATTTTGAAACCCATATGCTATTTACAGTTGTTAATCACTGAGATTTACTTACAGAACCAATTTCTAAGAATTTCAGATTAGTTGGAAGGACACCTGTGAGAGCATAGGCTTCCACGGCCAGTCAGTATCTACTAGGCTTTCCGGGTGACATCGCGTCCATGGTGAAGGTGCCGACGTTTCGGTCGCCATTCTGCGACCTTCCTCAGAGTGTAATGCGCCCGCATTGGAAGGACACCTGTTCTTATAGCATGAGTTATCGTGGAACCAATGGCTCTAGAAAGGATATGACAAATGAGGGATTGATTTTGCCACTGTTGCAGTATCAAGCATTTTGCCAATTGTATCACTCCACTTGTTAGACAAAGTTTGTCCATTCAACTGTCATCAAGTGCTGCAAAGATACCTCATTGTTATGGAGAGCACAAACCAACCAGATGAGTTTACAATTTAGCTTTACTCAACCCAATGCACGACTTCTCCTTCCCAACTAGTGTTAACATTAGTTTCTAGTCACCACCAATAGCCAGCAAACTTTTATCAATGCTGTTTTTCTTTACGAATTCCACATGATGGTTATCGATAATTTCATTAGGTGTCCTTTATGTTAAGTCTTTCTCTGGATTAAAATAGCAAAGATACCTTCCACCTGGCTCATTGCAAATAGTGAAATGCTCTTCTTTCACAATACTGATGACTTGAGTTATAGTACAGCCACCAAACATGCAGCTGTTGTTAGATCAACACCATACCTAATACTTTGCAATGCAACATTGCACAATTGTAATGTATTACAATGTCTTGTACTTGAAGTAGAAAGTACAACTGAGTCATCACAAGGAATCTGCTATGGATCTTCAGAATCTTCATCCCTAACATCAGTTGGGTCTTTATCTTTGTCGAAGAAAAGTACTTCATTTAGTTGTAATATTAACTCTTCCTTACTTTTCTGCTTATGGTCAGAAATTCTTCTTAATTCATCTTCTTGCATCCGCTTGCCGTTTCTGCTTTTTAATTTGTTTTCTGCTCTCAGGTAGATCTGGTAATCCAATTGGATGCTGTCCAAAAGATCCAACTTCTTTCTGACTATTCATAAATAATAGTTCTTTGACAGGGATCTTCATATCCTTGGAACAAGAGCAGAAGATGTGGATTTTGTGCTTACAATCAGCACCACCTGGACGTGGACCCTCAAATTCTGGATTAATTTCACATTTGCAATTGAGGAAGAGCTTGTCTAACGTTGCTACGAAAGCCATTTTCGCTTCCAGTTTTCCTCTACCAAATGATATGATTTTAACCTTTTCCCAGTTTTCTTCTTTCTTCGTCAGGACTACAATTTTCGAATTTAAAACTGACGGCACAAAAGAACTGTTTGCTAGATCCCACTTTTCAAGTACCTGTGGATAAATATCCTTTGCAAGAGTGTCAGCTTGGCCAGTCTGTCAACTGTCTCTGGCTGTCAACTCAGCTCTCTTAGTAGGAGCCCATATCTTAGAACGATACGCAGAGGTGGCAGTTCAGAAGGCAGCATTTCTCAACCAGTTTCAATAAAGTTTCTCGTGTGAATGGAAGTTGACAGTCTTGCCTTCCATTTACTAGCCATGGTTCTGAATTTTCAGATTTTTCAAACGGAAGAAATTATTCATACCTGGAAAAAGAAAAACAAGAAATTGTCTCTATTTGTATGATATTCTTAAAAATTAATAAAAAGACATTCAGCTCCAAATGAATATTGTTTGTTTGAAAACTTTTACGAGTTGCTAATTATTTTTACAGATGTTGTATAATATAAGTATATTCCTAACCTTGGAACAGATATAGAGACAGAAATAATGATAAGAAGGCATTTTTTGAGAGAACACAGTTTGCTGTGAATTTGACTTAAAACATTACTAATTGAAGCAGCTATTTACCAAGCAAGCCAATGTAATTCTCACTTCCTTTAAATATAATTGTGAATCATTAACGAAAAAATCTGGACCTGTTTTTGAAAAAATCTTAGTTAGAAGTTCTAATTTCCCTTAAAATTACACAAAAGGTACATGTGTTTTCAAAAAAAAAATTGTAAATGTAAAATGTAAGACATTTAAAGCACCTTCAGTAATGAAGATGCAGGAGAGGGTCAAAAATTTTTTAACTTGAGCAATGTGGCAATTGAGTGGTTTTAATGAAAATCAGAACGGTGCCTTAGTCAGCATACTTTCAAGCAGAAAATTTAGAAAGCGTCCTAGAAGCTAAATGTTAAGAATCCCATTAAGTTTAAATTTCCGTAATTTTCATATTTATTAGAGAATATCAGTTTTGGTGTAAATTCCTTTTTCAATACAGTTCAGGTGCTTGTGTTGTTCACATACAGATGGGGTCGACAGATGTTTAGAAGAAAGGAAAAAGAAAATAAACACTCTATTGATATCAAGGATTTGTTTAGAATTGCACTCTTCAAATAAAGAAAATAAAGTTAAAAATTAAATTGTTGAAAATTTTGAGTTCAAATTTCTTTCTAGGCACACAAGAAAGAAATTGTATTGTTGGTAGCAAAAAAAATTGTGGGCTACTTTTAAGTTAAAATTTATTATTTGGTTTACAATTTATATTGAATGATAGCACAACAAAATTAAAACTTAGACAATTTGTTAAGATTTTTTTATTTTATTTCTTTTACTTCTTTTTGGAGCTTTTTTTTATGTTGCTTCAGTAAAAAAAGACTATATTTGATATGTTATTGTTGTATTATATTTATTTGGTATGTTATTATAATTATAATACATTTGTTGATTATGGTTTGTTTACAATGTAAGGATGTGAATATATGAATTAAGGTAGTCTTTTAGTTTCCTGACATGTGGATTAACCTACATAGCATTCAAAATTTTTCATTTTGTTTTGAACCCTTAATTTTGTTCTTTGAAAATAGCAAAGCTGTGAAAAAGAGGGCATTAACTGAAACTGAGGGTACATTGTATGCCAGCTACTTCACTAATTTCTTATAGTGGTATCAGTAATAATGTTCAAGAATGTTTGTGTATTTTCATTATTTGAATTTGGTCTGAAAATATTTATCAATTCTTGTTTGTAGGTTGAGATTTTGCAGAAGCCAGGTGAAACAGTATTTGTTCCTGGGGGTTGGTGGCATGTAGTGCTAAATCTTGATACAACTATTGCTGTTACCCAAAACTTTTGTAGCCGCACCAACTTCCCTATAGTATGGCATAAGACTGTTCGAGGAAGACCAAAACTTTCTCAGAAATTTTATAAAGTATTGAAGGTGAGTAGTAACTAATATGCATTGCTACCACTCCACAGAATTCTTAAGTGTTATTATTCTTAACAGTTGAAAGGATTATTGAGATTTATTGATTACATTTTCTTTATCACTACTCTGCATCCCAACAGTACTGATCTGTACCTTTTTTCTTTGTACAAAATACATTTTTTTGGATTTGTAATTCCTAGTCTCTGAAACTGAAATATTCTTTTTAATAATTTTCATGAATTATTATTCACTTTTAAAATTAAAATACTTCGAAGAATTATCACTTCAACCATGAATTAAACCCTAGTCTTCTGGTTTATGCCCTGTGGGCTGTAACCACTGAGTTACCAAGATCAATTCTTTGAATGATTTCTTATACTGGATGTATTGCACAGTATAATAATTGTCACCAGTTGATACAATGGAATGTTATTCATTTTTGTTTGAAATTCTTGTAGAGTGAAATATTGTGAACTCAAGCTGCTTTTCTATTTTTCGTAAGGTTTCATTGTGTGTTGTAAGTTTATTGTATAGTTTGTTGTTGTGTTGTAAATATATTGTAGAGTTCTCACATTTTCCATATTCTTATCTTGCATTTTTATCTTGAAAGATGATTGAATTTCTCCTATCTTAGCTTAGTCTCTTCTTTTTACTTGTGCCAATTTTTTTCCCCTAAGAGAAGTTAAATTAATAAATATACTACTGAAGTAATTTGTGTGTGTATGTAAAAAGAGTTAGAATTGAATGCAGCTTGAATGATAGTAAGACAAAAATGGACATGTATTTATTTTCTTCTTGCATTATTCAGAGGGATGACTAGAATTGACACATTTTGAATTTGGGTGACAATGGAATTCTTAGTAGTGCTGGTGTTAATTTCCAGGAGAAAGAACCAGCTCTTGCAGCTGTTGCTGATAGTATAGATCTGTCAAAGGGCACAGGTGTTGCCTCAGACAGCTCAAGCGGGTCTACTTCTAGCTCAAGTGATTCAGACGATTCATCATGCTCTTCCTCAAGTAAAAGTGAAGATGATAGTGGCCAGGAATCTCTGTCTGCTCATAAAAAAAAGAAAAGGTTAATATCATAACTTTACAAAGCATTGATTATCAGTGTTATTAACCGAATGTGATACAAGTAGAATTATTGTTCTCAAATCTTCTAAGAATTTAATTCTCATTGTAGGAGGAAGTTAAATCAATCACCAAAGACTTACTCATAGATGCAGCTACCTTAGCTAATAATGGTAAGTTAGTACAAACTAAAAAATATATTTGATTCATTTAAAGAATTGTCTTTTTTGTATGTATTGTATTATACATGAATATGATTAAACTGATTCACTATTGCTTAATTTCCCAATTATATTTACTAAAAGTAGAATATCAATTTACTATTTCATATTTTATATTAAATGTTTGCTTGTTATTCTCTTCTAGAGAAATGTGTTACCAAATGTGTCTCAACTGTTATTATGCAGATCGACATCTGGAAGGCACACTGTATACGACAGATGCTTAAATGGTTGAAGTTAGATCAAAGGTTGTTCAGATGTGTCAAAATGTATGCAGAACTGTGCACTATATTGTCTTTTCTGCTTTGTGTAATCAGTATGTGTTCAAGAAATGAGTTTTATATTGTTTCTTAGAACTATAAAAATGATTTAATCATCAGACGAATGTATGCAAGAAAAGTTTACTATTGTATTTTGAAATGTGGATTAAAGGCAATTGAAACAAATCTTATTCCATTTGGTTTTGGGTGTATATCCTTATCAATTTGTTCATGTAGTAACTGTTCTTAATTGAACAGATTTAAGTTGCATGTTGCATTTCTTTTGTGGTTGTTAATTGCAAATAAGCACTGCATTTATCTCTTAAGTGTTATTTGTATCTTATATAATTTTTAATTGCATACTACACCGTTCCTGTGTATCTAAACATTTCCATGGCAAGAATTCAAGGACAAATGTGTGAAACATTTTCTAGATGATACATTCTAGTTTTTATGAAGTTTATATGAGTTTATGTTCAGAAATCTGCATTATAATTTCAATGTTTGTATTATTTTAATTTTTATCTTTTTCTAGTGGTCTTCAAACAAATGATTTGAAACGCACAATTTGAAGGTCCTCTTTCAAAAATGTTTTAATTATATTATATGAATTACAATAATAAATTTGATATATTTCATACTTTTTACACAACTTACTTCAAATTGAGAAATAATAAATATAAGAAACCATTTTTTCATGTTTGAAGCACCTACTGTTTGCAAAGGACTATTGATTATTTATTACTATTTGATAATGGATGATGTGATTTGAGGTACAGTGAAACTCGTATTTAGCAACTGCTGTTGGTTCTGTGATAAAGTGATCTCTTCTTGTGTGGTGGTTGTTTAATTGAGAGAATCTTTTCTTTTTGGAGGAAAAAACAAACACCAAACAAACTTCCAGAGCACTGGGCACAGATTCCAGACAAAATCCAAATGTTGCATTTTAGGAGGCAAGTTGAAACTCTTGCTTGTGTTACATCTTGGTTTGTCATAGCAGATGTTCTTCCAGGAAATAAGGTAAGGCAAGCTATAAGAATTCGAGAAATAAACATGGCTATAATCATATTTACCATCTCATTAGCAGAAATGAAATTGAAAGGAAATGAGAAGTTGTGGTTCCATATCAGTGGCCACAGTATTTTGTTACATGATTCATGGAATCCTGGCTCCTGTTTTCCTTGAGGAATGAATCTCTGGCACAGAATATGTTGAATAATTGCTGTTTATGACTCAAATTTTTAGTGTAACTACTAAAAATTCAGTGTACTGTATTTTTAATTTTTTTCTGAAAGTGGTCTCTTAAAGGGGGTTGTTTGAGAAAATTGTTATTAAGGTCAATGGTTGGGAGAGGAGTGATTGAACAGGGGCACGATTTATACCCAATATGATAGTTTCAATGACTTCCAAGAATAATCTTGTTAATGGGGTGTTTTTTCAGTTTTATTGCATACACTTTTTAGTTTTCATGAATTTAGCAAATTTGAATGAGGTAATGTAAATTTTAATGCAATTTTCATTGAAGTGAACCATGTTAAATGTGCTGTGTTTTAAGGACTTCAAAAAGCAGTTATACAATTTGTGTACATGTGTTTGTTCAGCCACAATTTAACTGGCAAATGAACTTCAATTTAAATTAGTGGCACCACGTTAATTAATGTTAATTTGAAAATGGGGTCGAAGTATATCTTAGTAAACAATGTAGTGCAATACTTAAGCAGTGCGAACACACTATCTAAACCAACTTGTTCAACTTGCAAGACCACGACTAAAACACCATATCATTTTGTCCGTTGAATTTGTCACTGGGAGGGAAGGGGGCAATGGCACCATGCGTGATATCAGGTCGTACCATGTGTAACGCAGTAAAACACATTTGGTTGTTTTTTTTTTTTTTTCAATTTCTGGATTTATTTAAAAATATCTAATCTTCACTTTTTTTACATTAAAGGAGTTTTTCGCCCCGGCAGGGCACATGTGCTAGACTTCACCTTTTGCGGGCCACAATAAAAGGCCCTGAAATTCGCCTGTTGGACAACCTTGACCTAGACCAGCATGTTCAACTTTCAAGGGCCACAACTAAAACCTTTAATATTGTCGCGAGAGCATAAATAAGGATAAGAAAAACATAGTGCCTTTTTAAATGATTATTTAGTTGGACAACCCTGATCTAAACCATATGCAGCACTTTTTTCAAACATTGTCCTGCCTGAACTTCAGGACCTAGAAAAGTATCTTTTAATATGTCGTACCCTTATATGAAACTTAATTTCAAAATTTTCTTAGAAATGGCCCCAGATTTTTCTTTGAATTTCGTGTTGAAGTAGATCTAAGTGTGCTTACAGCTGTCACAAAAATTTCATTCAATTGTTTTGAAAATTGCATAAGTTGAACTTGTATGAACTTTTCCTACTTATTCATTATTGAAGTAATAGATGTTTTCCTTAATTTAAACCATTTGCCAGAAGTAGCACTTAAAGGTTTTCATGTACACTTTCAAAATTGTAATAGGTTTTGCATCATTTTGAATTAAATCGTAAATTTTAGTAAACGGTAACAATATTTTCTCAAAAGGATTATTCTATGTCTAGTCTAATTTCAGAGAAGTTTCCCATGTGACCATTCCAGATTTTGATAAAATTTTGTTTTGCTCAGTCCCACAGGTGTCAAAGGGAGAATCTGAATTTGCAGCTTCATAGGTGAAATTGTTTTGGAAATGTAATGCCGCCTCAACGTTATTATACAAACTAAAATCTAATTTTTGATGCAGCCAAAATCCGTGTTATTTCGCCTTTTTCACGATCGGATCACTACGCAAATCGCTATCGCACAGCTACGAAATTGCTCGCGGCTCCAGATTTTCAAAGAATGCGATCTCGTCGCGTCTTAAATGGGCCAATCGGATTCCGAGAAATTACTACAATGTGCAAAACTTATTCGCCGGCAGGCCAGGCGGTGGTGCGATCTACCGGTCACTTTCGGAGGCAGTTCAAAGTTTGTTTTAAAGTTTCATTCGAAATTAATTCTTGCTCCTTGTGAGAGAGAATTCTTGGTTTCCGGGGCCAAATATTACCTCGAAGGCACGACGTTTGAAATGAATATTCTTTCCTTCAATAACCTCAAAGAATTGTCGAAATGAATGAGTTCTAAGTGTGGCGGCAAATTTGTATCAATTTAGCTTTTGACGTGCTTGAACACAGCCCAAGGCGCATGGTATTACTACAATGGCTAGCATTGGTTGTAATGAATAGTGGTATGAGCGACCCAGTGTGAAATGGGACGTCAAAAAATGACTAGACCAAGATTTGAATGCGTTTAGTTTAAACCAAATGAATTTTTTATTTATTAATTTGTTAAACCGAATGCTTAGATTTTTAGGAGCCCGATACAGAGAGATTCGCGTTCCCATGCCCGGAGGTAGAAAGAAAAATCAATGAATCGAATGTCGGGCGTAGTGCCTGGGCAATTCGAAGAAGAGAGAAAAATTGAAGAAAAAAACAAACACGATCATTGTGCGAACGAGTGACACAAAAATTCCATTTATGGCGTGTGCGTCCAATATAAGGGAGAGAAGTCAAAATAAAATAGGAGAAAAATAATATAAGAAAAACAAATTAAAATGTACGAGGATCACTTCAAAAATTTTGAGAATACTATATTTAAAATTGAGATAAGTTCTTACCTTCACATCTTCTCGAAGTACTCTCCGCTACACTCTATGCAACGTTTCATCCGATTAAACCAATTATCAAATGACGATCGCCACACTTCTTTAGAGATAATGCGAATCTGATCTGCATATGCCTGAGCTGATTCCAACGTTGACCTCGATTTTTTTCTTTCACATAAGGGGAAAAATGTCACGCGGGGCCAGATCTGGACTGTAGGGTGGATGAGACTGTGTTTTAACCCTTGATTCTGTCAGAGATTCAGTTGTTGCTCTGGCTGTGTGGGATGAGGCGTTGTCATGGTGAAGCAGGATTCCACGCAAACCTGATTTTGGACGGTTCTTTCTCAGCTCTTCAAACAATTTGGGTAAGCAAGTAGTGTACCATCTTGCAGTGACTGTCTTTTGTTCCTCGAGTGGCACTGTCACAATATGACCACTGCAGAACAGAAAAAAAAAAATCATCATTTGCCAACGCTTCTGCGTTTCTCACTTCGTGAGAGGATTTTCATCTGGAAGACCACACTGATGACTGCCGTTTCATTCTTGATCAAATTATAAATCCAATTTCGTTCACCCTCACCCATGGGTTAATTTTTTTTTTTTTTTTTATGTTCTCCCCATTAACTTATCCAAGCACTCCATCAATCCACTCCGCCCTTTTTTTGTTCATTTACAAATTGTGAGTAATCCAGCGACACACAGCTTCCTAAACGTGAACTTTCTTTCAGATCTCTCACTTCTGCTATCCAATATTTAAACTTCCTGAATCTGAGCATATGTACAACGAGGGTCTTCCCTTAGCAAATGTTCCACTTTCAGCACATTTTCATACTTGCTGCGTTGGGCCTGTCAGAACGGTCTTCATCTTTCAGAGAGTCCCCTCCCCTCTTGAATTCGGCAAACCATCGATAGACAGTGGCATGTGAAGGGCAACCAAACGCACGCTGTAATCTCTCGAGGCATGATTTCTTATCCAAGCCAACCTTAAAGTCATACAAAATCATAGCTCGGAAATGCTCTCCCTATAGGTCCATCGTTACTGGAAGAGGAACAACAACTAATAGAACACAAATAGCCCTTCTAAGTTAATAAATTACCCAAGCGTGTTCAAACGCGCGAGATTCTTACTAAAAGTTCCACCTACTAATGGAAATAGTTTCATTGTTGCTCATTCTGAAAATTTTTGGAGTGACCTTCGTACTTACCTCATTTTTTATTAATGAGCGAATTTGTGACTCGAAAATTCAATTTTTTGGCTTGGCAAGCCGCCAATGCGAAGGAAAAAAGATTAAAAACTGAAAAGAATAAAAGTAGGTTAGTGATCGATGCATTAAGGCACCACTAAAAAGACTGAGCGAGACGTGTCGCCAACACGATTGAAGTGTCAAAAAAGGAAACGAACCCAGTACCTATGATACTATTAAACAACGGAGTTTGGTACATCAGATATTTACAAATATCAACTGTCTATACGAACTATCTTGCAAGACCGCCTTCTTGAATTGGTTATTGTACATCGTTTTGTAAGTTACCAGCCCACGCCTTGTGAAGCGACGCTCATCTTTTGGTTAGTGACCTGTAGGCTGTTTGGTTTCCGGTGCGTGTGCGAAAGAGCATAGAATGCGTCGCGCCATGCCGCCGAACTTGTAATTCTCTTCTACAGTTGTGTTGTTTTGAAGAATGGTGAAATATTTACTATGCGAATTCAACACACTTTTTTTTGTTTTGTATTATTATTTTTAATGTTATTTTGTAAAACAGATATCTGCTACATTTTCGAAATAAGATTTCTAGAATAAGAAGTAATGTTACACGATATTTTATTTTCGTAGATTAAGTACTATTTAGGAGTATGTCAGTCATGTTTTTGTTCGGAAGGTCTTGGGCACAACATGATTAAAAT
The DNA here is from genome assembly GCA_017312745.1 of Gryllus bimaculatus. NCBI lineage: Eukaryota > Metazoa > Arthropoda > Insecta > Orthoptera > Gryllidae > Gryllus > Gryllus bimaculatus. The sequence continues at coordinate 2,980,476 of BOPP01000107.1, forward strand.
ATAAATAAATACTACCCAAATATTAAAATATTCTCTAATTCGTTAAATTCGAAGAAATTCTTTGTATTATCCCTACGTGAAGATACATTTGAATAATACCGAAATAAATAAAATAGCCATTTGTATTTAATTTTCCATTTACCAGACAGGGCTTTTGCTATCTAATTCTTGGAAATTCAATAATGCACCGCGTCACTCATATCTTTCTATGAACACCTTTTCGTGTCCGAGGTGTTCTTTTGATATGTATGAAGACATTTAACTTTACCATTGGTTTCGAAAAAAATATACTACCTCCCCAGGAGTCACCGCCTTAAAGTAGCACAGGCCGTGCGGGTGAGGTTTGCGTGCTCTCATGAAGCTGAGGGCTATGGCAGGGCTAGAAGTGTTGATGGGTTGAAGAGTCGATTAACTTATTACTGGTCGGGTCACCCAAGCTGTACAAACCTCAACGGGGCGATGTTGCGACCAGGCGAAGGGATGTCTCACGACGATCTTTCGGTTGCTTTCGATGTCCTGACGCTCGCACAATTCGCGCTAAACCTGTATCAAATACCGCTCCGCCTACCAGGCCCACCATTGTTGCCAGTGGTACCCTTTTCTAGTGTGACGCTGCTAAACCATTCTTTGTGTCATACTGCTTTTATCTTTTCTACTAGACCTCTCTTGGTCCCTTGTATTTTCGAACCCGAAGCTATTAGGTCTCGAGGGCTAGGTTGTCATTCATCTTCTTTTCTTTGCTGTTCTAATACGTTTCTTCTTTTTTTAATACTCTACTCTTCAATTTTCTATAATGTCTTCTTATTTCTCTTAAATTCGAGTAGATGAGACCCGATAGTTCTAGAAGACAGCTCGTCTAAGGGAAGGACAACTCTGAAGTAAAACCGTAGTCTTCCGAGCAGGGGTTGAGGCAAAGGACCAGCTCCCCATTGTCTTGGAAAAAATTCAAAATGCTAAAAAGCCTAAAAAGGATAAGCCGGTTGAATATTGGAAACAAATTTGGCAAAAGAAATGGACTATGAACATAGGGAATTGGAATACACACGGGTTTGGGAAAGGGCCCAGGAGGTAATACACGAATTACAAGTGATGGATATCATAAAGACTTAAGAAATTGGGAAGCGATTGATGAGAGAAGTAAAGTTAAAGTAAATCTTTAAAAACTATGGATTGAAAGTGACAATTCTTGGAATCTAAGTACAAAACAGAAAAACTAGTGTCCTAGAAGAATTTTATTCAAAACTAGACGGGGTGGGCAGTGACTGTGGAGATAAAAGAGATAATTCTCGGTAATTTTAATGCCAGTGTGGAAAAAGCAAATAGTTTGAGAGTAATTGGGGAATTTGGTGAGGATTTCTGTAACTCGAATGAGAAAATTGGTATTTCTGTGTGAACAACATAACATGATGATCAGAAATGGCCTCTTCCAATACAGAGATGAGCGGAAGTATACCTGGAGCAACAGAGAGATAGAAGGTCAGTGACAGACTACGTGATCACTCCGCAGAACTTCCAATGAGAGTGTTGGGCACTCGGGGCTCCGGGAGCCAGAATGGAGCCTCCTAGGAAGCATCGTAGAGAGAATCCTAAGGATTTAGGAAAGAAGGAGAACGAACAAGAAACAAAATGCAACTTAGGAGAACTGGTACATACAAGTAGTCGCTATCTCTATCAAAATAGGTTCGATAACTTATTAAATGAAAGTACAGAACAAACAAATATTGACATGTATGAACACTACGAAAATGCCCACACCAGGCTGCGAAAGAACCTTAGGGGAAGCGGCGGTGGGAAGAAACAAAATATTAAATACTGGATTAATGAAGAATTAATAAATGAGATTAAAGTAAAGAAAAATCAAAAGAAGAATCATGTATTTGAAAAGTGGTTAGGTACGACAAATACTGTTACATAATCCAGCGGAGAAGAGTAAGAAATCCGATAAGGAAGGTAAAACCAGTCTTGGGAAAGAAATGAAAGGAAATAGAAATGTTTGGAAATTCATTAGAAATATAAAATCACTCTACAGAGAGAATGTTCACATCCACGGTATTCCAAATAAACAATGGAAAGAGTACTTCAGTAAACTGTTCAAGGAAGTTAGTTCTGAATTCATGCTTAAAACCGAGATCGTAAGTCCAAGGGAGTGTTCCATAAACATAACAGTGGAAGAAGTAGAGAAGAGAGTAAAAGAACTAAAACGTGGGAAAGACTTAGTCAAGCTACCAAAATATGGACCACCAAAACTAATGCGAATGACGCAATTATTAATGGACAAGTGCATAAATATCGGAGATGAACCAAATGAGTGCAAAGTAGTACACATTTCATCTGCCCACAAGAAAGGAAGGACATTGGAGGAATTACGAGGGGATAGCAGTAACTTAATACATTTAGTAAGTTGTATGGAAGGATATTGAAAAATCACTTAGAAAGGGAGTATGTGATACGTGACAAAGAACAACAAAGTGGCTTTAGAGCAGGGCGCTCTTGCATATCACAAGAAAAAGTAATCAAAAGAAGTGGCACACGGTGAGAGAATTAAGCATCGTCTTCCTCAATATCGCACAAGCTTATGGCACTGTGTCAGTAGAGAAATTATGGGAGGTCCTGCAACGTCTAAATCTGAATAGTACACTTACTGCTGCAGTGAAGGAGTATATTCAGAGCACACGTAAGCTTCAGCGGCTCGAATCCATAAATTCTCGGCTATCCGGGAGACGCCGCGTCGTTGGCTGGGTACAGTAAAATCTATCTAAACAGGAACCTGTAGCAAATGGAAACCTACCTCAACTGGAAACTTTGTCCGGCCCGTGAAGTTAAATTACATTTTACACAGCATAAACCGGAACCTGTCCAACGTGGAAACGGAACGGTTTTTCATGTCCTAGAGGGGGGGGATGGGAATCCTTTCTTTGTTGCGTCTGTCCTGACGCAACGTGTCTCCTAAGCAAGATATTTTTAATGAAATTAATTCATTTGCAAGTCTGTTTTAAATTATCTATCCCTGTGTCACGCGATTTAGTCGTGGCAGTCGCACACGCACCTCCCTGCCCGCGTTTAAAAAATCTTAACTCCTCGGTCAGACACACACGTGGACCCATTGCTCAAGGTCATGCAAGGGTATCAAAATTCATAGTACTCTCATATAGGCTGTTGCACATTTTACGTTGAGTCAGCCTGCAGTCCAAATGCGGCCACTAGGCCGTGAGGTAGTGTGTATATTTTTCAGTTTCAGAACCAGTTTACCAATGGAGAGTAAAATAAAAAATGAAAATTGCAACTTTAGATAAAAAGGCCAAACTTATAGAAGCAAGATAAACTTAGAAGCTATTAATAAATAATGTTAAATATTCATTTATTGGTGATTTCCATCCACCAATAAGTAATCATAAATATGTTAGGCATACGTTAATTATAATTAAGTCATGTAATTTACTAGTTTCAGGACAGAAATATCAATACTACAAGTGGCATAAAATGGACAACCCTGCATAAAACGAAAACCTCCCTAATCCGAATTTTTTGGTAGGATTGATTCTGGCTTAGATTTTATTGTATTACTTATACATTACAAATCACACGAGAAAGCATATGCTGCTGTAGGTTCCCAAATTTCATTTTCATTTAAATATTTTAATTAGTTTCTAATTAAATTTATTTAATTTTCATATCAAGATATAGTGATGAGAGAAAGTTGTCAGTAATTGCCTGAAAATATTGACTGATTTTGTTCAGATTTGCATAGTTCTCTCTGAAAAATTTAAAGGGAATAAAGATATGTGTGCCATAAGAAATGTGACGTCACGGATAGGGCTATGTGTATGTATGACATTACAATCAATGCTTAAAGTACGTTTTATACATTAGTAATATTAGTGCTGTTTATTTTAGCTCTTAAGAAGGAGAACATACAATATAAAAATACATTAAAGTAATTGTATTGTAGAAAAAGCTATTCAAATGAACCTAAATTCAAGATTGTTTGTTTGTTTGTAGATGTGTTTGTAAATTGTGTATTTCAGCACTGAATATTTAGTAAAGAAGTTATGTACTTTGAAAACAGGAGAGATTCTGAAGAATTTTGTCTAGAGATCATTAAAGAATAGAAAATATTTTTACTCTATTCCTTCCTTACAAAAAAATAAACCCTTTCTTTTAAAAAAGCTTGTTAATTTATAATTATGCTAATTTTCTTTTGTGGTTTGAAGTTATCACTGAAAGAAGAAGTGTTTAATTTTGAAGTAAATGAAGATGTAATATGAAATTGTGTTCCTTAAAGCTATCCAAAAATTACATTCTTTGTAGGTGTAAGTATAACACTGCTCCAATAATGAATAAAATAACCTTTTGAAATAGTAAAATTTTGTTTGGTAACACATATTCAACCACATTTTTTATTCGTTCATATTTGATACTAGATAAGAGATGATATGATAGTAAGATACTTTGCTACTTTACAATAATATTGCACTACATTTCAGTGTTCTGTTATTTATGAGTCAAGTCATACTTGTCATACCCTTATAATCAAAGTACTTAAATATCTCAGAACTATGATCTTTAGCAAGTACAATTAATTAATTTCATTATTCAAAACTTTATTAGATATTAAAAATATTTTCTGACATATGATTTGCAATTTATTGCAAATAAATAATAAAGTTAAAATGAATTTGATGAAATTGTAAAATTATATCTGAACATAAAAAAGCATATCAAAAATAGGAACTGAAAAAATGTGTATGTATTATTTTGGATATGCAACTCCTCTATTGTTGAAGAACAGTGGAAGTTGAATATATTGTAAACTTTTATGCTTCTTCATTTGCATGAAAAGAATGGGAATTGAATTAATCAATTCGAGATGACTTCACTGCATTTTATAGAGTAGAGCAGCATATCTTTTTGCAATTTTTATTCAATTAGTAATTGTGCAAATTTGTTGGGAAGTGCAATGATTTTCTGCAAAGAAAAGGGTCAGTCGGTAGTTATCTTATTCATTTCATTTGTCACAAGGAGGTTGCTGCCCTTCATCAACATCTTCAAGCTCTTCTTCTTTCTCTCTTTTTGGTTTAGGTCTTACTTCTTTCTTTCTACATGCATCATAATTTTTTGGTAAAACATAGCCTGTTTTACATTTGGGATATTTCTTCTTGTGGCAGTCGCATTCAGTAAATTTGGTCTTTTTAATTGGATACCGTAAACATTCTGAGAAGGAAGGAGCTGGTGCTTCCTTTTTAATGCATGGAAGGGCCTCTATACGATCATCTGAACACCCACTTGCAGATGGAAGTTTACATCCTGGCAAATGAATTTTCTTTACTGCCTCTTCACGAACTTTTTCTTTACAAACCATTTGTTTTGGTACAATTCTACCTTTTTTGGACTTCTTTCCTTTCTTGCCTGAATCTTTCTTTGTTTTACGAGCCTTACATTCATAAGAACTTTGGTTTGGATTGAAAGGTTCTTGAACACTCCAACTAGAATAATTGCGTTTTGTAGGACAACATTGAATTGATCCAGGACATGAATTTGAGGATGAGACACACTTTACAGTATTTGGTGTATTTTCTGATGAATCTTCAGTGTCTTCCGTGTTTGTGGTTTCATATTTATTTTCAGAATTACATTTGTTAATGGTATCATTATTACTTGTTTTGTTTGTTCCAGAAGATTCAGCATAGTTATTTGATGTTCTATTAGCTAATATCTCATCATTTATATTGGCATCATTAAGTTGCAGTGGGTTTGCTGAATTATCTTGTGTACTAGAACTCTCTGTTTTTAAGGGTTTGGAGATTTGATCAGACTTCAATTCACTTCTTGTTGTACTGGAAGTATTTATTATTGCATTTTCCAATAAGGAAGATTGTGAGTCTTTATCATTAGATCCCAGTAATTTATGTAGATGCATATTCAGCAAATCTTGTTTGCCGAATATTGCTCCATAAAAGTAAGCTGCATAATCTGCAACTGTCCAATTTTTATTCAGCATAGAATTGTATGTTTCTATTGGGACTAAGCCATTACAAGATTTTGCTTGCATTGTTTCATATGTGAATTGTGGTTGTGAATGTACTTGTGAAGAATTGTTCTGAAAAAAATTATCTCGTATTAACCATTCAGTTTGAGAATCTTTAATGTTCAATGGACTGGCAAACAGAGAGTCATTTTTTTCAGGGTTGTTTTCACTTCTTTTTTGATTTGTATAATTCTCTGTTATCCTTAATTGATCAATGCTGTTCTCTTCTAAATTTCTGGAAAATAATGTGTCATTCAATTTTGTTTGAAGTTTTGTTGGTTCTTTGCTCTCTGAGAAAAGACTTGTAACTAGATGACTTGTCTGAGGATTTTTATTCTCTGGTAAGTTTCCTGAACAACTACGGAAGACATCTGAAATTAGAATCTCTGCTTTTGGAAACATATCATGAGAAAAATTGAGCACTTTTATAGGCTGTGTTTTTGTGTCATTGGGATGTATATCAAAGGTATAATCATTATTTTTCAGTGAAAATCCATGTTTTTCTTCACAATCACAGTTTGTAACATGATTTAAAAGTTCAGTGATACTCTGTGTAGTCTTTTCCTGTACAGATTGAATACTTTGCAAATCATTAGTAAGTTGTTGATAAATATTTGTTATGGGTGTTTCATTTTTTAGAGTAAATTGTGGGGATTTTCTTTGTAAAAGCATTTCATTGGAGGAAGTATTGTCAGTTGCAGTGATTTGTTGTACGTGTTCACAGTCTTTTTCATTTGTTCTGTTTTCTTCATTTATAGATTTATTTTCTTTAATCTCTGTCTCAGATACCTGTTGCTGGTGATTTTCCTGAGATTTTTCTGCAACTGTATTTTCATTGTTGAGATCTTGTTTTGTATTATTGAATTTTGTTTTTGAGATATGTGTGCTATTTCTCAACAGATTTGAAATTATTATTGTATCTTTAATGTTAGGTGAACTTTTTGTGCGAAATCTGTTGAGTGATTCAGATTGTTTTACTTGAGAAGATAATAGTTTTTGCAACGTTCCTAGACTATTTGCCAGTTGATTGTGCGTTTGTGATATTGAATATTCATGGTAATCTCTTTTTTTTCCAAGTGAAACATCCACATTTGCTTTTGCTTCAGTGTATGAAATCACATTTTCCCACAATGGTTTCTTTGGTGAAGGTAAAATAGATCGTAGATTTGAAGAGGGAGGGAGTACTTCCAATGAAGGTATTGAAACGTCCTTAACATGTGGTTGAACAAGTTTAGTTTGATTTTCTTTCAAAGCTTTGAGCTTTTTAATTGGGGTTATTTTGTTTGGGGATTCTTGAGTTTGGTGAGATAACTCCTTTGAAATACCTTTTGATATATTTTCATTGTTAATGTCTGTGACTTTGTTTTTTGAGGAAATCTGTACATGTTCTGATTCAGAAAAATTTTTCATTTCGTTTTTGGTATGTCCCAATGTTCGTTCTTTCTCCTTTACTCGTTTCATCCATCTTCTGAATTCTAATTTGTATAATAGTTTTTGATTTTGTCCTTTATCCAACTTATCAGATGTTTTTACATCATGTTTGTCAGCGACTTCATTTTTTTTGGTTTGATAATTGTGCACACTATTTTTCTTTGTTGTAAACCTGACATGTACTGACTTATTGCTTTGAAGTGTATTAATTGAATTGTGTGAAACATTGCTCTTAATTGATTGATGCTTATGTTGCAGTTCTTTAATATGGGCATTTGTTTTTTTAATTGTGGAAATGGTTGATTCATTTTTTGATGAAATTGCATTTAGTGGTACTTCCTCTTTTGATTTTACTAATTGAAGATGTTGTCCCACTTCAGTAATAGATCTAAACCTACTATTTGTTTTGGGTGATGTTTTGACTTCTGTAGGAATTTTACTATCATTTGTATGCTTAATACCAGTTTCCTTGGTACTTTTCATTGGTACTTTTGGAATCTGAGTTAGAGATTTTGCAGTAAAACTCAGTGAAGGTAATTCTGATTTATTTGATTTTTTCCCCAAAACAAAGTTGGGTGAATATTGCTCTGTCTGCTTTTCATTACTGTCTAAAGGAAAAACTTTAGGTGATTCTTTAATCTGAGTGTGAGCGAGAATGTATTTTCGTTTACTTACTTGTGTTTGTAATGAATTACCTCTAATTTTGTTACGTCTTCGAGGTTCCACATAATTTCTGTGAGTGAAATATTGTATATTTTTCCTGCCTGTATGTATTAATGCTGTATTTGATTGCATATTTGCAAAAGCTGGTTCTGATCTTTCCAATGACTGCTGTGTATACCAAGAAAACTTCCTTTCTGTTCTTCTGTGGCTATGGGCTGAAACTGGTTTTCTTCTGTCCCCAATATCTGATGTGGCAGATCTTTTATCTTCATATTTTTCCATGCAAAATTGTTCAGGAGTTTCTTTCTTTCTTGGTTTGAATTCAGAATATGGTAGTTTTGGTATGTATTTATGCATGTCCATTTCCATTTCTGAATGCAGTACACATGCATTGTGCTTTTCATGTAACTCCATTAATCGAGTTTCTACTGATGGGGGAGGGACTGGCTGCAATGTAGGTGGTGGTGCTGGACTTCTTGTCAAATTTGATTTTGGTATATTGTTTTCTGTTGTAACTATTGTAACACTTGGCTTCCAATCTTGACATGGTATTTGTATTAATCCAACTTCCTGTTTCTTCTGCATTTCTCTAGTCTTCATCATACATTTCTCTTGAGGAGTCATTGGCCTTGGTGGCTTCGTTAGCATTTTTGAGAGCCATGACTCCTGCCCTTTTTCCAGTGAGCAGGTGTTAGTTACATCGTCCTGTCCATTAGGTCCTTTCTTTCGAAAAAGAGAGAATAAGGATCTTGAAAGTGTGATTTGTGGCTTTTGCCCTTCTCTATCTGGTATTTCTCCGACATTTTTATTGCTCGATAGTTCAGCTACCGAGTGATTTAAACGGGATCTAGTCTTCTCTGACTGCGAACTTGTAGAACGTGGTATGGTAATCTAGAAAATGAAATGTTTAATGCTCTGTTAGTAAGTTAATACTCTTATGATTATTTTTAATATTGAAATATATAAAATACTTGTATATAAATACATTAAGACAAATAACATAATTAATTCAAAATAAGACAGTTGCCAACGAGATATCTATAATAATAACAATAACATTAACAACAACAACAACAACAACAACAATAATAATAATAATAATAATAATAATAATAATAATAATAATAATAATAGTAATAATGACGATGATGATGATAATTTAATTCATTAACATTTACAACCCCTGAAGCTATGGTATTGTCATCGGGTCGTAGGTGATCGTTTAACATCTTACAGACTTGTGCGTTCAGTTGTATGCCCAAATAACGTAGACAACTGCCGTGGCAAACGCTTCACACCGAGATTATGTTCTGATTCCTTTGTAAGGCACGGATGTTGTCAAGTCAGACCAAGGCAAATCTCTATCTATCCCGTATAATGATATACATTTTCATCCATACTTGCCGAGGAAAATCTCTAATAACCAAGTGGAAATATGGTGCTGAAAACAGAAGTAGTTGCGCATATTCTCTGCCATCTATTCTACGCAGATCAACAGTGTTTACAAAAACACCGTTGGGTTGTATTCAACGTAAAGTTTCTCTCAAAAGTTCCTCTCTGGGCCTGACACAAGTTGGTATGTTGTTCCAAACGTCATTCAAATGCAATTAGCTCAAAAAATGCAGTCAGAATTTTAACGTGTCTAATTTGCACGTTGTGATAGTGCCATGCCGCCATAATTTCTTCAATAGTTCAATACAACAAGGGAGATCGAGCTAATTCTCGAAGGAGAACGGTTAGGTCTCAAGCAAGAGGAACTCGATTCTTCTGTGCCATAAGACAACATAATTTTTAACAGTTCTGCGGTAAGACGTTCAGTGCCAAGGCGTAGCATTTTTGAATGGTCATCGATAGATTTGCGTAGTCTCCAGTTCTATCTTTCAATTCTGCCTTATTTTACGTGACGATGCCTACCTTCGCGTCGTATTTAGCTAAACGGAAAATTTCCTTAAAAACGTAGTTAAAATATTATTTTAAAAAAATTACAATTTTTAATAATTAGTCTCAAAATGTTGCAATTCTATTCAAAACAATAAGTTTGTTTTTATAAAATCCCAATAATTTAAAAATAATTGTGTACAAGTTAGCAAACCAATCCTCAGACATTCTTTTCGTTTCACGATCAAAAGAATTTTCCATCAATCAAAAGCGTGTATTCAAATGCAAGTGAATCAAATAGTTTTTGTTTCAGCTAAACAATATCTTCGTTTTCCACGAAAGTGAAATGACAAACAAAGAAACCTAAATCACAAATCCAGATAAAAAGCACTCAATGAGAACGGCACTCAACCAAAACACTGAGTTTCCCTTTGAAGTTGCATACATCCAGGCGATGAGCAAATATTGGTGAACCCTTTACATGCTTCTCTTTGGTTAATTTTCCAGCTGTTATTCGAATAATACTGTTGAAATAACTAGATTTTTTCATAATATTACATTCTTCTATAAAATATTAAAATACATTATTTTATAATTTTGTCATCGGGTGCATCTATCGTCACTGGATGCGATCTACATCGGGAAGAAGATATCAAACGGCCGCTCATTAGGAGAGAGTTTTGCATTGACCTCTTGATTTACTCACAGCTTCATGGCAGTTGCCCCCGAAATTTCTAATTTGGCATCCGCTGGGGGCGCCCCGCCTGCAGAGAATGAAAAGCAGCCGACCTGTGCTCCGGGGAGACGCGATGCTACCTCATCTCAAATTCTGGGGAAGATAATTATATCTGTTCCTTCGGAGATTTTAGAAAGGGTATTTACATTATCAAAATTGTTGCTTGAGAAATCGGGCGTTTCGGATATTTTTTGTTTATTTCAGGAGTAATGCAAAATATTGTAATTCCCCTTCACTTTGGAATTATCTTTTAATGTCAAGGGCAACATTAAGAGAATAAAAAAATATTAGAATTTCAAAGAAAATGCTTACCTACGTATTTATCAACAGGAAGGGTAATTGTCGAACCGTTGCGATTTATTTATAAATATTGTAAAATGATGGCATTTTGTAATCGACAAAATTAAGGCTACAAGCCAAACAATCTTAAACAACTACAAATATCGATTTCTACAGATTTTTCCAAAGGATAATTGAGAATTTTTTTTTAAATAATGCTTTTTCACTACCAACTTTTGATACGATAGAGAATGTTAAACGTTTATATGAGTACGGAGGTTTTCTTTAAAAATTCTTCGACAGTTTCATCGTATCATAGAGAAACGAGGCAACGACCCGCCGTGTTGCAGACATCGCTGTCATCCCTCCTTTGCTGGGAAGTGCCATTGATGAACAAGGAGTTCTTTCCAATCACGTATTTCTGATTCTGATATTTTTTCTTCGTCGATCCATTCAAGTGTAGTTCAGAAAAGAATAACGTTTGCATGTGAGGCTTCAGTATACAAAATGCTTCTTAAAGGTCAGAAGAGCATCTCAGAGTCATTCTGCTAAATGCTTACTAATGTACTATTTGATGAATACAGTATATTTCATTTTTAGTTTTATTGTCAATTATTGCAGATATTAAAAAAGTACTAATAGTTCTGTAGTGTCATAACGTCGAGTTGACAAAAAATAATATTTTTTTTTCTGCTTTGAAACATACGATCCCAAATCCATCGAAATAAAAAAAATGCAAAAATGCAGGAAGCTCAGTTGTAATGTTAGTTGAAAACTCCATATTTCTGGTTCTTAGTGCTCCTAGCACAGCCATTTCATTCTTTAAAATCTCTTGAACTAGATCGAAATTAGTGATGAAGTCGCTTGAAACATTAAGTGCATTAGCGAGTGACGCAGCAAATCATTTACAATTCATTTTGATTGTTTTCTGTCAGGTTGCGCTTTTATCTTTACATTTCTGGCGTAGGTAAATGTGTGAAGAATGTGTTACGGTGTAATTGTAGTCATCTTGCAAAACACTCTCTTGTGCTTCATAATTTTCAGATTTCGATTTCGTGTGTATTCGGAATGAACATAATGAAAGAAACTAAATTTGGTCGGATGTCTCTTCTATCTTCATTATTCTTTAACCTTTTTGTCAATCCTTCTCTTGAGCTCTTAATGTTTCCTTAAAAAGCGGAACACTGATATAGTTGTCATTAGTTTTACAATGCACGCTCGAAATACGGTACTTGTATTCATATCTAATATATTTTTTAACACGGCAAAAGGTTGTGTTTCATAGTGTTTGCCAGGCAAGATTTGTTTATCAAAAGCAGTCGAATATAAACCACAGACAGCACGGGGCCTCCAACATACTTGGGCAGTTTCCCAATTATGCATTTCTGGATCCATGCTGTAATATTTTTCTTGCCTATTCATCGGGAGTCCATTTCTGAATTTGTACTAAGGAGTTCACGTTCATTCTATACATATCAGCCACAGACAAAACAAAACTTTGCAGTCTTTATGGACTAATAGCGTTTAGGATTTGACTATTATGAAAGATTGTAATTGTTATGAGAGATTGTATCTATTATAGAGATTGACTAACCGAGAGTCCAAATCGTAAATAGAAAAGAAAAAAATAGTTTCGTTTGGAATTGCTTAAATTTGCTGGCGTTATTTTTCAAGAAACTTTTATTTTAATTGAGATTAATTTAATTAGAGTTTTCCTAGATTCTTTTCTAATACCAGTTTTTTTGGAGAGAGCATCGGAAATAATATTAAAAATAAGCTAACAAAGTTGAAAAATGTAAACTTTGAAAATGTTGCATTTTGGTTAGACATTGATTCTTAATTACATATCGGGCCATTCGCCGACTTTGTTCGTGAGCTGCAATAGTGGCGCAACTCAAAAAATCAGATGTATTAAGTGAGATTTTTAAGTTATCACCTTGTACTGAAATGCATCATTCTTGCAAGGATACGTCTTTATTCACACTTCTTGGTGGAATACTGTACTGTAACAGATGCTACTGTTGGTGTTGGAAGGTTGCTCATAGACCTTTCTGCAATTGTGAAGAGTCTAAATTCGTATTTTTTTGAGTCGTGACACTATTGCAGACTACGAGCGATATGACGACACAAGGAAACTAATGTAATCCACAATATTTAAATGTTCACTTACGTATCAAAATCCTAGAAAATGTAATGATCACGGCATTGAATACAATGGGTAAGAAGTGGTTTAACCTTCGTAAACTTTAAGATGTTCGAAAATATTATTTGACTCTCGTGCTACATCATGATATTGGTTAAGCGATAAAAAATTATCAGACGAGAGGTATTCCTAAAATATATCAATGGGAAACTATGCAATGCTATGTCGAATTATGTAGGTGATTTCATTAACACATTTATGAAATCTTTAACATTTTCTTATTCAATTCAAAACATTCTAAAGCAGTTTCTCTTTACTTTACTTTCGATCAAGGTAATCGAGAGGCGAGTAATCATGTCAGCATATAATCATCAATTAGAGATTTTATTCTTATTTGCCAAAGCCAGTTGCCTTCAACGTGTTATGTGTCTCCAACTCCAATCGTGAACCATACACTTACACCAAAATCTGGAGTCAGTAGACGCTCAACGCGTCAAACGAAAGTCAATAGACAATCATCATTGCCCAGAAAGGGATTCGAAACCACACTATCCCATATTACATACTCTATTCGGATATTAATAATATGGTATTGTATTAATAATATCCGAATTATATTAATAATATGAATATCATATTATTAATATCCACACTTTCACTTTCACTGCACTTACTAAAAAACATTTTTTGCAATGGAAAACTCTCATGAATTTGTTACAGTATATCGTACAATAAGAAGATTGTACTTCAAAACTAAATGTTCATAGAGGTTACCACTTTTGTAACAATATTGAATCACTAATACCTAGAAATCTTTTGACAGTGGCTTAATGATCGCTAACCCAACCCTAACCAATGCTTACACACGCAGTATTTTAGGTTTGATACGAATTTAAAAATATTTTATGCTTAATTGATAAAAAATTAGAAAAATATAAATTCTACTTACGTTTCGGCGAGATAATTGACCAAGAATTTTGGCCCTAGATCGAAAAAGCGACATTTTCATTGAATTTGATGTTCAAGCAAAGCCCCCCCATTTACGATGTGAAAATCAGACAAAATCAACAACTGTTAGTTACGGAATAAATAAATAATTGTAACTGGTCAACAAGAATATCGATATTATATATTCGAATCCACTTGCTCTTGAATACTTTTGTTTCTCATTACCTTCATAATCTTTAATTCAATGTGAAACGTCTTTCCATCGTGAGTAAACGTACGAGTATTTGTTTTTTTGGACGAATTTATTCGTGCTTAGAAAATAATTTTGAGCAAGTTACAAAAATTATTATTACTTTTATCTTCACAGTGGCGAAGGAACATCTTACTTTTCATGCAATGGAATGCAATTGCTTATATTTCTTCCGGTATTTAAAAAAAAATGGGAGGGAATACTATTTTGATCAAGATTAAACCAGCTTGTTTATGTGGATTGTATGCAATGCAATCGAACAAGCTGTTACTTAGATTGCAATTTTAGTACAACTGTACTTGTATAATGCTTATAACAACAATAATTTTGTCTATTTGTGAGCAAGGAATCAGTAGGGTTATCCTTTGCACAATGATGAAAATATGCAATACAGTGGAAATCACAGTTTTAAAATTGAAAATAGCTTCATAGTAGATCCTGAATTCCAGAAACTGAACTGTACATTGTAGCATTGTAGGTCAGTTATGAAGGGCCTATTAAAGTGACAATTTAATTTTTCACAGATTTCTAGTTTTTGCTCGATTCTGACCACCTTGCTGCGGAGTAGGGATCACCAGGAGAGTTAAATTTTCACTTAATTCTACTTTTCATCTGCGTGTTTCCCTACATGTTCCTCCATACTGCGAATTCCCCTCGCATGTTCGCTGCATGCTCACAGCATGATCCTTCACATCAG
Organism: Gryllus bimaculatus; assembly: GCA_017312745.1. Lineage (NCBI taxonomy): Eukaryota > Metazoa > Arthropoda > Insecta > Orthoptera > Gryllidae > Gryllus > Gryllus bimaculatus. The sequence goes on from BOPP01000107.1 coordinate 2,995,526, forward strand.
TGGAGGATCCACGGTGTGTGGGAATGGGGGCCATGCCTCTCCCCAAAGTTCGAAAGTTTTCGTTTGTAATCGTCCATTATTTGGCAAAGTTGATTTAAATATTTATTTTCATTAAAATTAAGTAACTATTTAAAAATAATATTGTATAGTATCATATATACACTAAAATACACAAAATAATATACAATATGATAACAAATGTTTATTGTTTTAAAAAATATATGACGGCGCCCTCCAAAACGATAGGCTGTATCCTTCACAGGTTGTCGTGTATGTTCACAATACGAGTTTGCGTTTAGTGTATGTGTTGCATAGTGTAAATAGTGTTCGATGTTAGAATAAGTTAGGATGTAAGACAAAGTATATTTAGTTTAGTTCGTAAGTATCTAGTTTTTAAGTTAGGCAGTAAGCAATCAATTCGATCAAACGATCAACAGAATTCAAGAATAAATATGAAATGTTTACATGTTAATGTTTCCGACGGAAACCTCCAGTCGAGTACAGGCGGGTGTAAACACCGAGACTAAGGGTGTCCACCTTGCAAGGCCTCAAGGGTCACTACTAAAACCTTTAATATTATCTCCGGCCATATTTTCAATACTTGCGCGATCCACACCTTGCTTCCTAATATTGTTTATCTCGGCAGTTTTCGCGGCTACTCTGAAGCGTGCCCATGCCTGAACCATGCGTGATATCAAGCCGTCCCATGCATAACACGTTTTTGTCTATTCAGCCTTTTTGTCCTAATTCCCCAACAACGAAAGAAATGATTTCTATGAGAATGTCAGAACAATGGTGAAAGCAAACATTCCATAAAGCTTACTATATTATGTTTACGTCAGAAATTTTCTCGTTCGTTGGCGAGCGTTTCACATCGAGCAGCGCATTCTAACGAGCTAAACATTACTGCGAGTTCAGTTGCATTCGCGGTCAGTGAAGGAGAGGTTGTGTCAATGTCAGAGGGTAGCTGCCCTGAAACGGAGAGCTAATTGGAAGTTATACAAAACTACTTAATTCTCCAAACAGTGAGTCGCTAGTGAAACGCTATTAAGTAATCAGTGTTCAAGTCGCAGTTTAATGCGAAACAGTGCTCAGTGATTTCAGCACCATTTTGTGCAAAATCCAAATCTAGTGCAACTCTCGCAACTAGCGTGGACACCGGATGATCAACTTCCAGCAGCGATTCTGCTTGCAGTACATCAGTATCCTGTGAGTCGCGTGTGATAGATAAATTAAGATAGTTTTTTATCCAAAATGTTTTGGTCGAATGTGCCTTATTACAGATTATGTAGAATGATGCAGGCTAAACTCATCTCTTGCTGCGAGACAATTTTATTCGTTTTAATAGTTATCCGAAAATATTTTTTGCGGGGAAGTTTCGTGCCATTTATAATTAACGATTACTGATATTTTCTGGGGGGGGGGATGTCCTTAATACCCCCCCCCCATTGGATCCGCGCCTGCGTATACTCACACTAACTAAAGGCAAAAGAGGAAGAAATTAGGGTTGAGGCATGATACATGGCGATTTGGGAATGCTAACTACGCTACAACACTACACCCCTGCCTTATGCGGGATTCAAACCCATAGCCTTGAAGTAACGCTTACTTGAGCACAGTGCTCCAAGCCCCTGCGACACCAGACCAGCTGATAATGTTCCATTTACCATACTGAAAATATTGGACCTTTACCGAAATGCTGTTCTGTTATATTGACTTAACGCAACTACTCACACTCGGCCGACCTCCGTTTAGAATTTTTAAGAATCCGCCGTCCGTTTCGAACAATCGAAACAAATGAGTTGCACCTAAAGATAGCGGACGAGCGTTTCTACAAAGAGAAAAGGTATTTCTAATTTATATTATTTCTTTTCCTTTTAAAAAGATGGTATGACGTAAAGTATTGACCAACACACGACCAAAATGTAAAAAAGGAGACTTGATTGTTTATTTCCTCTTTATCGGTCTTATGTCGCTAAAATAAGTATTGTTTCCCCTGATGAAGTACTATTACATGTACCTTTGAAACCATAAAAAGAGTAAAAATAACTCGCACGGATGTATCTAAAGACGGCGAGAAGTAAGGCGCTCTGATTAGTGCCCCCCTTTAGCCGTGCTTTGCCGCCTTACCGTCGTCGCCTGCTGGTCTTTCCCGGTCTCGACCCAGCGTACAATCACGACTCAATTAGAACTAATTAGATCTCCTCGGTTTGGCCCGCCTTTCCCAGAGCTTAAAATTGCGTTAGAGCGCGACATGTTACGGTCGCTACAAACTTGAAGGCAAATACAGTCGCTAATCTGACCAATCGTTAATGAAAAGCTGGCTTTGGTCACGTGACGTCACTCTCTAATCCAATTTCCGTCCGCGCCGCATTAAGAGATTAGCGAGACATAACCCTGTCGGTCGCGAACGCGTCTCTCATTGGCGGGTCGCGATGTATGAAGAGCTCTCGTTGGTCGTTGCTGCGCCTCTTCGCAACATGGCTTTGTTGACTTGAGCCGTTTTGTATTCGGGGAGGAGGTTGTTTACCCAAGAAACGACAATTCATTACATAACCGGATTACGAGTCCCCTACGCCAAATTAAACGATTAGTTAAACTGATTTCCAGAATGAATAAGTAATTGAATTTCTCGTTAAGTAATCACATAGAATGGAGTAAACCGAATCAAGAGCCGCGCCGGGCCTGGCAGCGAGGTGCTCTGGCCCCCGCCGCTCAGCCTGCGCGCTGCGAGCGGCGGGGAAAGAAGAAGAAGAAACGGGGAAATCCAATTTGTTTATTTACACGAGTGTATTTCCTGTCCGACTTCGCATATTTTCTCCAATATTCTCCCTAGGTGTATGATTCTCGAATCTATGACTCGTGACTATTTATGTCTTTTCTTTCTTAAGTTTGTTCCCGTAAATTCTCACGCTGGGCGAGAACAGATTGTTTTCTTTGAACAGAAGCAAAATTTCTTCAGTTAGCAGAGTGCGTTTTTTAACTAAAACTGGTAATACGTTTCATTCGCAAATATGTTGTAGATTAATTTGAGATAATTAACATATAATTGTTTAAAGAAGTTAAAGTACATATAAAAAACACAGGCGAATATTTCTGTATATTTTGATATTGCCGAACTAGTATCTATATAATTGGAAATAATTTTCTTTGCAAATGCTACAAGAATGCCCGCACGAATGAAGATTTCAAAATATCTTTACAAAATTACAGCTTTGTATATCTTAAATATCATTCTCCCTCGAATTAATCAGAGGCAAAACTCGAATTTATCGCTTTTTTCAATACAAGTACGTTAATTTGTTTGCAATTCCAAATGAATGCCATGCAGTTTTGAATATATCATAAAGATGCATCAATATATCATAAATAATAATGATAGATACGTAAGAATGATATTATAATAAATAATGAATGATACATAAGAATAATGAAACGATACACGATGAAAGATTAATGGTTTACTTTTCTTGGATGAGTAAATGAACATGACCAAGTATACGTACGATCTTTTGCACGCCCAAAAAATCTTACATACCTATTATTAAAAAAAAATCGAACATAATAAAAAGGTTTTACACAGAAATATTCACAATTATTTTGTTCACTAATAGAGTTTTTTTTTGAGTGAATGCATTTAAATGGTTTGAACTTGAGCGGTGAATTTGAATGATTGCTTAAATATCAGTGTGTCTTTTTCAAGTAGCTTCATGAAACGAAGGGCACTTAAATTTCTCCCCCTAATATGACTGTTTTTTTTTCGTATAAGAGGGGAAAATAGAGAACGTGAGGGGTAGGCAAGGGTAATGAAAACAAATGAATGGTTTAAATAATAAAAATAAGGTATTTTTTACAAATGATAATTCAGAATGCCTACTAGCTGTTTTAAAAATAAATACGGAGGCAGTTTGAAATTTTACGAATGACTTGTGAGAAAACAAGGAAAAGATTCGAGATCGATGCATCACAAGGAGAAAGGTGATTGCACCGTGAGAAAAGTGCCTTAACACGAGCACTGTTTCTTGTCGGTTATCGGACGACAATGCTGTAGATGTGTTAACGGTTGCCAGTGTCAACTGGGAAGTGTTTACACATGGTTTTAAAACTGGCAACAAACGCGACCTCTTAACTTCCAGAGATCTCTCATCTTCTCGGGAATCCCTGAACAAGCGGGCGACGCCCACGTGTGCTCCTGAGCTGGTTGCTGCGCAACCCTTCGCAGCGGCGCCTGAGCAAGGGGGGGGGCGACACCTCGTCAGCGCGGCCAGTTAACGCGGTCGATAGCCCGTGCTCCGCCGCCGCCGTCGCCGCCGTCACCGAGCCTCGCTTCGAGCCACAACGCCAGGCCGCGCCGCGCCGCGCCGCGCCGCGCCGGCGCGAGGGTGTGCTCGGGACCAAGCCGGACACGGAAACGGCGTTAAGTCGATTTTTACTTTGTCGCTATGGAATAGAGAGAAAGGTATGTAATACTGCGCAAAAAAAAAGGCGAATTTTCGGCAGAAAAACTCTCATTGTCGGGCCCTGGTAACGAAAAAGAGGATAACTCCAGTTGCTAAATATACAGAAAAACAATCTTCTAACACTTGGTGGTATAGCCAGAATCCATACTTTGTGGACACTTGATATCGAAAAAATCAAATGACGGCAAAATGTCTGTCTGTCTATCCGTCTGTGAACAACGCTGACAGCTAAACCGTTCGGCCGATTTTCTCCAAAATTGATATTCCCTTGTCGATCTGGCTGATGTCGCGACCACTTAAATTTGAAATTGATATTTTAATTTTGCAGGGTACTTTACATGGAGCCTCTGGAACATTTTCAACATTTTCAAAACAATGGCTCCATTTGTTGTAATTGTTGTTATTATTGTTGGAGAGTATAAAGGACGTTTAAGAGAATGGTGTAGGTTCGTTAAAAACCCTAATATTTCGAAAATTGCAAAAGTTCAAACTTTTTTCGGCATCTTCCTACAACTACAATTATGAAGACAAAGACTGTTCCTTCAATGAAATATATTCCTTAAATATAGATTTTGAAATAAGGTAATGTCCAATGTTTCGAAAATTTGAGTACTTTTCGCGTGAAAATACGGGCGAGAAATTATGTGCTGTTTTAGCACCGCTAGTTCACTTTCAAACCATGAAACTTGTATACAAAGCAATCTACATCTTGTGTTAGTACTTGATTACGTTTGTAAGTTGATTTTATGAAGTTTTGACTAATTCCAAATCTATTTCTGAAATTAACCGTCTTTTCTCTCTGTGGACACGTTAAGTGATAGGCAAGTGAAGACCAGTGCAGCGTGTATTATCTGGCCAAACTATGCGTTGTAGACGAAAACGTTCATGACACTTTGTTTCTTCTTTCTTGATAAATCCTAAACAGTCGTCCCAGTAACACATTTAACACACAGGAATTGAAAAATTAAATTGTCGATTGAAGGTTTTCTCGAAAAAACAGCATTAGTAAAAAATTGTCTCCCTGCCCCGCGTTGAAAATCATAACCTCTCGACTAGATACGCATTGCTCATAGCCTTATAAGGGTATAAGAATGTCTCAGAACTGTGTTGTTGTGACGCATGCGTTGAGAGTCAACAGGCAGTCAGAACACAGCCACTAGACAATATGGTGGTGTGTATTATTCAACTCAAAAGCTCAAGAAAATCATATATCTTCTTACGTACTTTCTACAATTACAACCACGAAGACTAGAAACCGGAGCTAACTAGTTAAATAAACTTTAATATTGTACGAGGTGTCTCATTTAACGCCCTTTGAAATTTATAAATCCTACGATTAGATGCCCATCGGAATTGTGAGGACGATGAATGTAACGGACACAATTTTATACAAAATTGCTTGCCAAAGATTGATTATCAATAAAAGGGATCTACTATCTCTCTATACATGCGTATTTAAATAAAGTGTAGTCTCGTGTTTCTAGGTTAATTGTACGAATATAAAGTATATACAAAGTATGTATTTTTCCAAAGAAGATGACTTACTACACAATCCCAATAATTAATTATTTTTCAACTCAAAGCCTACAAAATCCCGAATTTAGTGTTTCATACAGCTTTTAATATTCAAAGTAAATCAGCAAAATATATGTTTTCAAACTTTCTAGCATGTAATATAGAATTGATGACATTTCCTGACTAATTTCTAACTTCAATAGATTTGTATTTTTCATTTTTACACAAGACTTTACGATTCTTTTTTTAAATTGAGAAACTTAAGACTAATTCTCGCTTCTGGTTTTTGTGTCTACATCTGACGAATGCTTCACAACGCCTTGCGCCGGGCCACTGTCTCCGCAAGATGAAGGTTAAATGAGACGCGAGCATTTGTTCTTACAATCGAGTTTGCTCCTTGCTCCAAATTAGTCGCAAACGAGATATCTTCCGGTTCGTTTAGTAGAGACGGCGGCGAAGTCTGGCGAGAGGGGCTGGAGGCAGGGGTGCCTCGCGAGTGCGAGGGAGGGGCGCGTTTCGAAGGGGCCTCCGGGGGGGGGGGCTTCGAGGGGCGAGGGGAAACAAACCGGTCGGACGGCCTGAGCTGAGCCACTGAGCATTAATGAGACCCTGAAAGTGTCGGAAGACGGGCTGACGGTTTGCGCCTTTTACTTAGCGTGCTTATCTCCGCACTGAGATGCCTAAAATTTTCTCTTTTATACATTGGAGTCGAATCTCGTCGATTTCAAGGTAACCAACGGGAAAACCTATACTATTCGAAACATTGTTTTCTCTATACAAAACTCTCTTTTTTCAACAACACCTATTAAGCATAAAACATTTAAAGACAAAAATCTTAACTTGAATTTTTAGGGACGGTGACTCATTTCTAAATCTAACTTAATCTCTGGAAATTTACAATACAATTTTCTCGAATATAAGGAACATATTTTCCTTAATATCATTCGAATAATAAATATTGTACTTTCTCCATAAATTTGGAACGAAAATGGGGGAAGAAAAGGGGAGCTAAATCGCGAGTATCTCGTAATAAAGTGAAATATTCTTTCAAAAATTGCCTTTTATTTTTCAAAGATGATTATCATGGATAGATTTTTTACATTCTCGTATACTTGTATATGGAGTAATATAGATTAGGAAAGTTATGTAATGCTGCGGGAAATTGCTTTTGAGGTTTTAAGTGAAATAGGCATTTTGGGGTACCGAAAACGTGTTTTTTCTTTTCAAAACATCCGTCTGTCACTCCTTCCGTCTGTCCGTCTGGTGTCTATGAACACTACTAGCGCTTAAAACATACGTAGAATGTTTTCCAAATTAAAGAAACACCTGTCCATCAGGCTCGAGCCAAAACTTTGAGATTTTGAAAAACATTCTTCAAAATTTGGGGGTACTGTACATGTAGTCCTCCGGATATTTTCAAAGTTTTCTCAAAAACGGCTCCAATTTTTTCTGTAAATTTCTTGTAAGAATGGGGACTTATAAACGTGGCATAAGTCCGATTTTCACGGTTAACTCTGATATTTCGAAAATTTTTAAAGTATGATTATTTTTCAGTGTCTTCTTACAAGTACAAAATTAAAGATAAAATTTTTTGTCCAAATACAATTTTTTCTCCATAGTGAGTTCTTTCATTAATATGATAAACATTTTGGTGAATATTATAGTAGTAGTTTTCGCTCAATATTGCGTGCAATGTGTGCAATTTTAAAAAAAATTACAAAAAGAAGATTTTCTCAAAAACGCTCCAAATTTTTTTTTTAAACTTTTGGTGGGGATAGTGATAAATGTACTTTATAAGATGATCTAAACGCCGCATTGCTCTATTCTTTTGTTTTTTCAAAAATTACAAACATGTAAGTTTTTCGACTTGTCTCTTTTGTCGTTAATGTTTATATTAGCGAAATTGCGTTTATATTAGCGAAATATTTTGTTCACATTATTGTATTTATGTGTAAATGTACTTTAAATGATATTTCATAAAGTTTCTCTAAAACTCAACAGTTTTGTGTGAAAACTTTCTCAAAATTCCGCATTTTTAGAAACGCTCAATACGACGTTAAGTTCATTTCGGTGTATTTTTTTGTTTTTTACAAAAATTACACAAATATAATTCTTTTGAAAAGCCTCTCTCGCCGGTAATATGCTACTTCCAGCAATTTGTTAACACTATTATATTTGAGATTTAAAGTACTTCAAATGAAGTTTATCGAAATGTCAAAACTTTGGGCGGAAAAGAGCTTCAAATTTCGAATTTACAGTAGGGTTAAGCGTCCTTTCTTGAAAACGGCTCTAATTTATTTAAAAAATTGTAATTTATTACGAGGTTTTACTGTTCTTTACTCTACTGAAAATAATATTTCCGTTCTACTATTAGGAAACCGAAGTATTAAGAAAATATCAAAAAATGCCATCTGGCAAGAGGATGGGGCAAGTTCGAGTAGCCAGCCGAGACAAAAGGAAATAAAAAACAAATATGAGAGAGTTTGTGCCATTCTGTAGTTATTTTTGACATCTCGCCTTCAATTTTCTTCGGACCTCCTGCCAATGCAAATTTCAGGGAATTATTAATTTAAAAAAATTTTTGCAACGAATAACATGCGAAGTATGTACCAAAGTTTCCAAAATTTCCATTAAGAAACGGAGACGGTGTTTATACGCGAGTGTGGAAGGAAAAATGGAGAAAATACTGTATAGTTCTCATTTTAATACTATAATGTGAATAGTCGATTGATGTGAGATGTCGTTTAAAATCGTCAGATGAATACCACAGTTTGTCTATTTACTGCATAAACGAATACGTTCCCATTCGTATATCACTGTCACTTGAATTTCCGTATTACTTAATTGTAGAAAACATTCTAAAATCAAAACTTTTCATTATGAATAAAATTGATCGGTCTTTCTGTATGGAATTAGTGAGGTACGGTAGTTTTACGTGTACGCACTGCATAAAACTGCTAAATTAAGTTTTAGTAGTGAAATAAAAAAAACAATTGAACATTATTTAGTCTTATTGAACATTTTGAAACAGTTAAGAAATATTAATATTTAGAAACATTTTCTCACATCAGTTTATCATAATAAAGGACACAGTGGTTTTGTCCGAAAAATGTTATGGCAACTGCCAGGGTTCTTGACAATAAACCTTCACATGCACTTGAATGTCCAAGATATCTTAGGGCCCCTGCACACGAGCGATGCGTTGACGTGTGATAAGTAACGCGCGTCATAGAATAACACTCAGTACTCGCCTGACCGCTGTGGTGTGCGGATCGTGCCCGCAGCTCCGTAGTGTCTTACCTTGCGCTCGCCGCGAGGGCGCCAAGATAAGGAAAAGTCTAGCGATAATAACACATGTGCGCACTAGCTCTAAGTGAACAGTTATATTTGTAAAAGTATAACAGTGTTTCATTCTTTTCATATTCAAATCAACCTAACAAAAGACAACCTATACTAAAACTCGTCCGATTACCGAAAGTGCTTCGGTTAGGATCAGTAGCATGTAGTGCGATTGCATGCTACTGACACCCGGGAAGCTGTTTACTTCAAGAAATGTCATCCGAAGAATCAACAGGCAGCGACAGCAACGGCATGGATCATGATTCATTCTGCCTCCGTCAACCTGACGCAGAATGGTATGGCAAATATACACGCCATCTCGGTCAAAAAGGCCGAACCCTGACGTCCTCGACCCTGATGCTAATAGAAGGGTAAGGCAAAAGACAGCGTCTTGCAATAGTAATACTAGTGTATATACAGTTCCCACAAGAATCAATTCAGTGCTCTTGATATAGAAGGCACAACAGAAAACAATGAGGAAACCTTTCCAAAAACCACTGTACCTCCAATTTTCGTGCCAAATGTGAATAATGTTCCAGCTATGATTCAAATTTTTAAAGAAGCTTTAAAAACAGAAGATTTCGAAATAAAATCTCTAGCAAACGACAAAATTAAAATAACGCCGAAAACTCCAAATACCTACAGGGAAATAATAAAACATTTATCAGCCAACAGTCACGTATACTATACATACCAGTTGAAACAAGAACGTGCGTATAGAGTTGTCTTGCGACACATACATCATACGGTAGACGTAATAGATATCAAGGCTGCGCTTCTGGAAAAGGATCACAAAGTTAGAAACATTTATAAATGTCCGCCACAGGCTAACTAAATCACCTCTGCCTCTATTTTTTGTAGACCTTGAGCCCAAACCTAACAACAAAGAAGTGTTCAAAATTAACCGACTGTTAAATTGTGTTGTTGCTTTCGAACCACCACGCCTGAAACGCGAGATAGTACAATGCAAAAACTGTCAGAGATATGAACATACCAGGTCGTACTGTGCATACCGCGTACAGGTGTGTTAAATGTGGAAAAGAACACGACCCAGATAAGTGTTTAAAAGAAAAGCAAAGTCAACCAACTTGTGCTCTGTGTGAAGGCAAACCATCCCGCCAACTACAAAGGTTGCAAAGTATACCAAGAAATATTAAAAAGGAAAGGGTACAACAACTCAAGTAAAACACAGAATGTTCAACAAGAGATGCATGTGCAAACACAAAACAGGACATTGAAACTACTTATCCTCACGAAAACTCAAGAAAGTGGACATGTAAATGCAGGAACATGGGCCGATGTTGCGCGATCAAAGCCTGTAGAAAGACATCAACACAACGACGATAGCAATTCCATTATGAAAATTATACAGCACTCCTTTGAGAGGTTTGAAACATACTAATGCCAGCAAAGTCAACAAATAAACTCTCTCATTAACCTCATAACGTCGCTTGTCTCCAAACTATCTAATGCCTAAATTCCTTCGCATTGCAGCTTGGAACGCCAACGGCTTTGCAAATCATCGCCAAGAAATCGAAATATTTTCTCAACGAAAACAAAATAGACATTGCTACTCATCTCTGAATCTCACTTCACAGAAAGAAGCTACTTTAAACTTGAAGAACTACCACTTTATACGATACTAAACACCCTAGTGGCAATGCCCATGGTGGCACAGCAATATTAATAAAAAGCACTATAAAACATTCAAGAACAGGAAGCTGTACAGGAACAGGATATTCAAGCAACGACTGTACAAATTATGGGACTGGAGTGGACCAATTACCATCAGTGCCATTTACTGCCCTCCCAAGATTCAAAATAGACAAAAAAATCGATTTGAAAACCTATTTTAAGTCTTCTAGGAAAATAGGTACATGGTGGGAGGAGACTACAATGCCAAACACACGCAATGGGGATCCAGGCTCATCACTCCAAGAGGGAGAGAACTGCTGAAAGCAGTTACCTCACTTCAGCTAGAAACCATTTCTACAGGAGAAGCCTACCTACTGGCCTACCGATCTAAACAAAACTCCAGATGTAATTGACATATTCATAACAAAAGGAATCCATCATCG
>BOPP01000107.1:3006942-3021014 GCA_017312745.1 Gryllus bimaculatus
TTAAATACCAAAACCATAAACTCCTTATCAAACAAAAAACTCCTGGCTATGACTTAATCACAACACCTCTTCTCAAAGAACTACCACGAAAAAGGCCAAGACTATATAATTACTGCATTGTTCAACAGTATTATAAAGAACAGGGCACTACCCGGACAATGGAAAGTAGCCCCAAATTCAAGTTTTTTCTCAAGCCTGGGAAACCTCCACATGAAACCCTCCTCCTACCGTCCCATCCAGTATACTTCCTATTCTATCCAAAGTATTGAGAAACTTCTTCTATCAAGACTACGTCCTCACATAGCAACCAATAACCTAGTCCCTGATCATCAATTTGGTTTTAGACAACAGCATTCTACCGTCGAACAAGTTAATAGAATCACCAACTACATCGAGAATTGCTTCCAAGAAAAGAAATACTGTTCAGCCGCATTTCTAGACATTGCCCAAGCTTTTGACAAAGTCTGGCACGATGGACTCTTTTTAAAGTCAAGAATTTTCTACCGTATCCCTTCTTCAACATTATCAGATCTTTTCTATCCCACCGCACCTTCCAAATCAAATTAATCAAAACGAATTATCTGAATTCCATCCAATCAAGGCCGGAGTACCACAAGTGTAGTGTACTCGGCCCTATCCTATACCAGCTCTATACTACTGATATACCAAAATCAGATAAAAACAACCATAGCCACTTTTGCAGATGATACGGGCCATACTAGCTTCGGATGACGGACCCTAAGTCGCATCAAGACATTTACAAAGAACATTCTCATAATTGATTGAAGATTGGGCCAAAAAAGTGGAAAACCAAAAAATCAACGAAAAAAATCATCCATATAACCTTTACCCTGAGAAAAAACAAATGCCCTACTGTCCACATCAACAACAATCCAATAGTACAGGTGGAAAGTGTAAAATCTTGGGAATACATCTAGACAAACGGCTAACATGGAAGCATCACATCTTAGCCAAAAAAAGCACCTTCAATTTCAAATACGAAAACTATACTGGATACTAGGATACCACTCAAAACTATCCACTGGAAAATAAACTGTTGATATATAAAGCTATCATAATCCCATATGGACCTACGGCATCCAAATCTGGGGCACAGCAAGCAAGAGTAATCTCTCGATCATCCAGAGATTTCAATCCAAGACCTTAAGAATGATCGCGGCAGCACCATGGTTCATCAACAAATGCACACGTCACAAGGACTTTAAAAATGCCCACTGTCTTGAGAAAGAAGATAGAATTTATCAGCTCAAAACTATCTTCCAGCGCCTTGAAAACCCATCCAAAACCACTAGCCTCCAACATCCCTAGACAATAGTGCAGACACCATGCACTTAACCAAGAACCTCACCCCTTACAACTCCCATATAGATTCTAACAAATAACTTGAAACATTTACCTCAGCTACTTAAACTACATCCACTTGCAGTAACCCCCAAAATAATACTTGCTTTTTATAGTATGAAGAAGTAGATGAAGAGTACCGATGGGATACCTTCACTGGAAATTCAATCAATGTCAGAAATAATCATACAACATCGTATTTTACTTATTATTTTGTAAAAAAATAGCATTGTAATTTTTGTTATAAATAAAAAAAAATAGAATAACACTGTATCTTATGCGAAACGACACACAAGCACGCTGCCCGTCTTTCCGCATAAATGCATGCTTAAAATTTAAATTAAAGTGTGTAACTAGAAGCCTACAACTTGTTTGAAAAACCTATTCGATTTTTTGACGAGGTTACTTTTTATTTCAAATCACATTAAGTTTTTTACATCGTCATTGTTATATGGCCAAGTGTTAATTTAAATTATATCCGCTGAAAATGTTAATGATCATGCCGTCATTAATATATATCCCCTTCTGTTTTCTGACCTCACGTCTACTCGCCAATCTATCGCGAAAAGCAAACTATCTCTTTCTGGAGCTCAGATTCTATAGTATACTGTTACCTGTCGGCACTGTCCGGAAGCTGTTTTTACCCTTGCCGGTTACCTTACTACCTTCCCGTTTCCTGTTCTCCATAAGTCTTATGCCTGAAGAATCCTTCATTCCTTTTCATTCTCTATCCTGCAACCCATAGTTGTTTTAGCCATGCAGCCATTTGTCAGGAAACCATTTGTTTGGGGGCTTCCGTTTCAAAAAATGATGATACATTAATTTATGAAGGCAAAACAATTACTTCCATATGCCGATATGTATGCCTGAAAGGATGTTTTTTTACTTGTATAATTGTACGAAAACGGTTCAAAGGGAAAAACCATAGTTTTTTAAAAAACCACACCCTGCGAAATGTTTAAACAATAAAACAACAAAAATTATAGTTTATAAAAATGACCGTACAGGAAGTATTCGAGCAAATCACGCAAATGTAATAAACTATGTACAAATCCACCGTTTTAAAAGTTTAAAGTTTTTTAAAAATTCCTGTCATCGCACGTGACTACCCCCTTTGCTTCCACCTCACCTTCCTATCGTGCGTTCGCCGCCAGTGACGCCACCCGTCCTGCCGGCCCAAACGCCCCCAGCGCCGTCCCTTCCTCCCCCCTCCCAACCACCCCCGTGCCCGGCGTCCCCGAAGTTCTCTTCTTTTATGGCACAAAATAAACCGTCAGGCGAGAGTTTTATTCGCCGGGCCGGAGATATCGCCCACTCGCTGCCGCGGCGCCGCCCCCCCCGCCGCCCGCCCCGCCCCGCCTCCCTGCCGCCCCCGACTCGTCGGAGAGAGAGGCCGACCCCGGGGCGGGTTCCTTCCACGGCCTCCGTCGCCGAAGCACTCCCCTTGGAGCGCCAGGATTGAGTGCCCTCCATAATCCCTTCAACCGCTCGGAGTACGCGCCCCCGAAACGATTTGAAAAACAGTATTTAACTTTATTAGGATACTAGGCACGAGAGCACTGGATGGCGACGGAGCACCCTCGGGGGGGGGTCTGTGTCGCCCGAAATGGGACAAGTGAATGTGAAGAATGACTGTTAGTTTACTTTTCAGGTTGGGAAGATTCGTCTTTTGCTGATCAACAATTTACTAATCAGTAAGAAAATTCGTGCTTTAAGAAATATCACGTTATTTAGAATGTAGTTGTAAGTTATTAATTATTCACGTACCTAGTTCGTTAAGTGAGTTTTTGGAGTGCGGAGGAAATGTTGACGGACAAGACGTTCCCCTACCCCTGTCCAGCATTTTGAAATGCGTAGGCAAAAGACACTTTCGATCGAGTTGGGTACATTATTTTTTAGTAAGAATCCATACCAAATTACAGTAAATACACTTGAAATAATTTTTAATATGCGAGGCGGCAGCTATGCCCTTCTGGCGCACGTCGCACCAGTTTTTGTATACTTTGCAGTACTTAGTTTTTTATATGGCCATGTAATGTTTGCAGTACGGAAAATACTATTTTTCCGTACTGGAAAATAACACTATACAATCAATAAACAATTAAGTTGAGTACTAGTTTCAATGCATGAGAGATGAAAAAATATTTCTATAATTCCTTTTTTGTAGTAAAAATCCTTTACTACAAAAATGTAGAAGAAAAATTCCCAGAACGAAGTAAAAAGAGGATGGGAAAAGAAAAAAGTTGTCAATGAAAAAAGTGAAGAGGAATATAATATTAAGAGTAGGGCACTTTCCAATTTTTCATAGAAAACAATTATAAATCATCGGCTTATCTTTGCAATCTTGAGTGCATATTAACATTACCATTTGTTTCGGCATTAAAGCTTCACATTGGAATCCCACATAACGAAGAAATATGTGACCTACTTTAACTTATGCCTCCTGAAACAGTCAGCATGAGCAAAAATACATATACGTAATATGCAGGAATTTCAAAATCCCTTTGTGAGATCAAGCGCCAAATTCTTAGGATTTTGAACCCAATGATCTATTCCATCAAGAATACAGAATACTTTTAATAGTTCCAAATATTTTATTCTAAATTAATTTGTTTTCCAATGTCTTCTTTTCAGTAAAAAAACTAACTGTTAAAAACTTATTCACAGAAAATTAACAAAATTGTAATAAATGTCCATGAAAATCTTAAGTAATGTCATAATGTTCGAGCTCTGGAAACATGTGTATTAGCACACCCAACGCAGGCAAAATAGCTGCGATGTTCGGAGTTTGAGCTGCGTCAGCTCGTAGCATAGCTAACTGATTTTGACTTCCTTGTTATCCGCCAGAGTCCGAGATGAGAACGGTCTTATTCGTATTTACCCTTCATTTGCGTCGTTCTCTGATTAGTTTGAACGAATATGGGTCCAATTAGAACGAGCATCGTCGGAGAAGTTTATTTGAAATATATTTCATTTGATTATATTTACTAAATATATAATTACAATTGCAAGTCGAATTAAATTTATAACTAATATAATAGTGTAATATGTACAACATGTTACCATAGAAAATTAGGTGTTTGGTAGCTGCTAGATGTGGAAATTATGAATGTAATATTTACAGTACTTTGTAGATTTTATTATGTGCACTCTTAATTTTGTATATACCATTTGTTTTCTGGTGCGTAACTTCACATTACTTAGGAGAATAATACTTCGCCATATGAATAAACACTTGAAATGATGCTCGCCTGGCACTACAAATGTCCTTGCAAACCGAAAGAACCACTCGGGATGAAGTTGAATTTGCTTACTTATGAGAAGAAACATTAGAAACCGAAAATAGATTGAACTAGGTTATGCAATAAATAATTTTAATACGTTTTTACACTCAGGTGATGCACATTACAAATGAAAAGGTTGTATGTTACGAATTGCAAACGTCGAGCCATTGCGACGTGGCTTTGCTTCCAAAGACCCGGACAAGAGTGAGAACCGTCGACACCGGCAGCTTGTTGTGACATTACGTAACTTACTGATCGATTACCGCGTTCCGATTGCATGCAGTTTAGCGTTTGTATCTTTCCTTTCTTAGACACATTTGCACTTACATGCCCAACACTACTACACGTGTTGGAAGACCAGATGGGATCTTAGATCTTGTGACGGTTGAGACGGTGCCCCGGTGGGACGGGCCCCGGGGGTGTTAACTGGTTAGGGAAAACTCAGAAACTTGTCGTGTAGGTTGTCGCCGGATTTCACCATCCATTAGGGGACGATGACAGCCACCTTCCGTGATAAAACTTGCTCTACACTTACGAGACTAATTTGGCAGTTGATGCGCCCAGTAACATGAAATGATCAATCAAGTGCTTAATATTATAGAAACCAGAAACAATTGCTAAAGAAAATTAAATTTTTGAAAATTCCCAGAAAATTGGTCTTAATAATAAAAGTATGTAAAAGCTTATATTAGAAGATGTTGAAGTAAATTTTTGTAATTCGGAGAGTAAAACTTAACTTCTAGCTTTTACTTGTAGTAAATACTCTCGAACTAAGAACATCTTTTACTGCATTCACTTAAAACGATGTGAATAAAACTGAGTTATTACTTAATTTCATATATAAATTCTTGGAATTTTTAAGCACGGTGACAGACGAGTTATTGCTGTCAAGATCAACTAGTGTGGTTGTGTTCGGAACAACAGAAAATGTATATTCACGCGTGATTATAATAATGTTGTCCTAATAATCGTATGATAATAACCATTATGGCTGTATTCTTGATTTTGCTGGTACCGAAAAGGTAATACACACGCATTATTACGCCTGAAACTGATTAGCAATAATTGATGTCGTTTCGTAAGGATTTGGAGTCGTTATGAAAATAATCGCGAGTACTGGAGTCAATAAATAAAATAAATAAAGAAATATTTAATAAAAGTTTAGAATAATTTTCTTATTGTAATATATGAGGATAGCAAAAAGTATTCAATGTGCTAAGTATGCAGTTTCCTTTCCGAATTCATACCCGTAAATTGGGACATGTTTAATGCTATATGATGCTATTCAATAATTTTCACTATCTGCGTTTGCGAAAAGTAGGTGTATTTTCCAGCAGTTCCATCGGAGATATTCCTTTTCCTGTGTAGATAATCCGACGAGAAACAGCTAACAGCAACCAACCTTACAGATCCCTACACATGAGACTAGTAGGCACTGTTTTTTCCTCCATTCTCCAGCAAGTACAAGCATTTATGAGTACTTATTTTCCATCATTTCCTTCATTATAAAAGCATAAGGGTATTCATACAACGTTCAGTAAATGCTTGATAGTAAATGCTTTTATTACTTCAAAGTAAATCGTAAGTTTTTATTCATACCACCCAAAATTTTTGGTCGTGAGCAGGGGCAAAGAAACTTCTTGGTACACCTTGAAGTATAATGAATCTCCGGGTTGCCTATCCTGCCGGCCTACAGGCGCAGATAATAGAAGAAAGTTTTGGGAATTTAACCAGTTAATAAATGCGTAATGTCTGTACGTAATGTGTAAACGATGTAATGAACTTTTTTTAAATTCAAAAATACTAATTTATATCTATTCATTTCCAAAACCATATACTGAAACAACAAATAAAACGTAGTTGACAAGTAGAGCAATGTTTTCTCCCGTTATCTCACGAGATGTCCTGGACCATGCACACTCTGTGTGAAGTTTGAAACTATTTTAGATCAATGTTATGCCATTGTGAACCTTGAGAACGTAATATTAATAATTTGTCGAATGAGAAGAACGTTTATATTGATACTTTGGACTATTCTCTCACCTATCTTGCCTGTTGAAGTGTGCGGGCGTATTAAGCTCGAATACTTGGAAGTTGGGTTGTAGAAAACGTAGAACGAAATTTCGATTTTACAAGACGTGTGAATACTATGATTATTTTAAAAAACTGTTTTAATCATTAATTATATTCGAACTGTCATTTAGAATTATCATCTATCGGTTGAAAGTAGGATGTGGCCAATACACTCGTACCCAAAATATGGGGTGTCTTTTGCGTACAATTTTTAAGTGTTTCTATGAGTGTTCTATGAAAAATACGTTATACTCACGTATGAAGTTCTCTTACAGTATATGTTTTGTTCAAGAAAATAACCTAATTGTTAATACATAAAAATAAAATTTTTGTAAATACTGATATATCACGAAAAGAAATGAAACGCAGAATGAAGTAATATTCTCGGAAATGTCCTTACAGAAAACATGAAGAAAATGAACAAGCCTTAAGGACTTTTGTCGGAAAGTGTAGATAAGTTGAAGTCTACTCGTATAATAATAATAATAATAATAATAATAATAATAATAATAATAATAATACGGGAAAGTGCACTATGTGCATAGATCTATTCTCTTTTCTTTTTTGATAAAGAGAATAGGGAGGAAGTCAAAATGGTACACTTTCACTGTGCGATCACATTCTGGCTGCTTCTTTATAGCTTTCACTACCGCACCCCGAGTTTCACCAGTTCCATTAGTTCTTTTTATGTGGATATGAATGTGTTCCTTTTTCCGCATTGCAATAAGGCATGATACATATCACATAATGCTTCACGCCATTCACACACACACACACACACACACACACACACACACTTTCGTTCTACATACTTTATGATGAAAAGTTTCTTGAGTTAAGGGTATTGAAATAATAGAATGAACGAATGGATATTTCCTTGAAAGAAGTTTCTGATTTCATCGGCACTAATTTCTTGTAGTATAATAGCAGCTGATCGTTTACACACGCATCTCATTAGAACATTTATCTCATCAACATACTAGATGTAACCGCAATGTAGGTGTCAGATATTAGGTTAAGACGAACGTTTCCTTGGGTATTGCTCAGCGGGCGTTTGGATTGAACAGCTAGTGGGTTGTAATTCATTGCTCTGATAAGATAACATGAAATAAATGTTGCTGATTTATTGAAACAAACAACTGCGATAATCAAACAAAACTGAATAGCGGGTAACATAGTTTCTCGCATACTGCCAAGAACCAACAATGAAGTTGAAGAAACTTTCGTTCCAAGCATTACATCGTTCCATCCTAACAAAAACCGTGGTATCTATTAATGCTTGCTAATACAACTCTTACAGTGCTAATACAACCCAGAAGGAACGGGAATGTATATTAACTAGTGGCATGCAACAGCAAAAATGTTGTTGTCAAGTGTGTAAAAAAATCGGGCTCTGTTTTGTAAGGCCACACATGAAAACTGATGCTCGATTTTTTCTCATCGAATACCATCAGCTCTAACGAAAGCAATGACACACTGAGTACGAGAAATTGTGGATTAACATTCTAATCAAATATTGAAATTTTTTAGGCAAAATTCAAACAGTTAACTTTTTTTAATTTTTGTCTAGTCTTCCTGTGTACGTAGCAAAAGCATTTACACATATGACAGGGCTAGAAACTGCATTGTTTTGTGTCAATTTAAACGTGTATTTGAAATTAGAAAAACAGATGTTTTTGTATTTTTCTCGAGTTCTTGGATGTCTAACAATTTATATTTCTTATATAGCCGGGAGTTGCATTATTTTTATTTAATTTCTACGCACATTGAAAAAACGTGTTGTAGATATTGTAGTATTTTACTCGAGTTCCTGTATACACGGGTATTTAACGAAATCATAGATTATTTTCATATTGTTGGAAATTGCATAGTTTTCATTGAATTTCTGCGCACCGTGGAAAGTAGTATTGTAGATGAATATTTTACCTAAATGCAAACTGTAGAACCTGACGAAATGCATATTGTAGATCATGAAGATAAATGACAGCAGATAAGTGTAAAACACTGATTCGTAGCATGTGGTGATGGTTGGATTTCTTAATCCGCCTCAGAGAGAGCGGGGGAGGCCCCGCAGCGAAGCAATCGGGCGCTGGCGACAGGCGGCGGCGGCCGCTGGCTGCGTTCGCGGCGCGAAAAATCGCGCGTGCACGCAAGTGTGACACTCGCTCGGACGAGCCATCGCTTCGCCGGAGCAAGCGTCGCCCAGCCCCCGCCCCGCCCCGCGGCCCGCCTGCCCGGCCCACCGCCCCGCCCGGAGCGCCAGCCCAGCGGCGCCGCTTTCGCTTTCCAACCCACCTCCTCCCTGGACGCGACACCGCGTCTGTTCGCTCGCGCCCGATCTCCCACGCGAAATCTCAACGTTTCTACACCTCTCTTCGCCATCTCGGTCCCCACCTGATTAGACGTCCGTCGCCTGCGCTGGACCTTCTCGCCTTCCTCCGCTCCCACCTCCCGCCGCTGTCTCCGGCGCCTGCCCCGCGCTGCCCCGCGCGTCCACCCGGAGCCGAAGCAGCTTGCCGCGAGATATACGCCGCGCCGAGGCCATAAAGCCGCCCCGAGTGCCGCCGAATTCGGGACAAGATGGAAACGACATTCTAATCCGGGCGTACGCGCGGGGCGGAGGGCGGTGCCCCGTTTCCAATCGGGCGGCTAAGGGCGCCGCGGCAACAGCGAATTTCATGTGCCATAACGCGCGGCGCCCGGCGCGTATATATCTTGCCGGTTGCATCTCGGGCGACTGCCCGCGCCGCCCGCTAGCGCCGGCGCGCACTTCATCATCACGGCGGCGGCGCCGGCGGCGGCGGCCGAGGAGGCGGCGGCGGTGGCGGGGGAATCTCTGCGAAGGGAACGGGGAGAGCGAGAGAGAAAGAGAGAGAGGGGGAGAGCGAGGGGGAGGCGGGGGTGAAAGCAGCCCGAGGACAGGAAGAGCAAGGGCGAGATACAGAAAAGCCGTCCGATGTGGGTCCGATGTGGCGAAAGCGGGCTCGGTTGCGGATCAGTTTCAGACGTAGTCCCTGGCATCCGTTACTTGTGAAGTGAAACGCCGGTATTCAGTACGAACATCGAATAGTGTTAAATAAACGCTTTGTAATCAACATACAAAATTGGAAGAAATATAATCAACATTCTGAATTATGATAAATTTATACCAGTTGAAACGGAAGTTGCAGAAATCACATTGTAACTTAAGAAGTGTTATCATTCAATGTATTAAAGTTTTATTTATTTATTCATGTAGATATGTTTACTGACATGTATATACAATTATTGCTGACGTATAGACTACTTACAAATCTCCAGGGCATGTAATATTGATTCTATTTAATGGTGCAGAAAATTAAGTTAATGTTTGTGTGACAGCTTGTAGAGTACCTGCTGAGGCGCTTCCACATGTGTAAGTAGAGGTGTTCACATGACTGTCCCCCAAATGGAAAGTGGAACATGTAACTGGGTCTCGCAGCTGCATTTCGCGGAATGTTCGTTTTTCCAGCCCCACATTCCATGATTCATTCTGTCTGGACGATCATTATTTACCGCGTAATGCGTATAATGCTCCGCTTTCATCACATGCATCATATGCAGTGTTGGAAATTGTGCTTTGTGTGCTCAAGCGCTGAACTGGTTTCGCAGTGCATTGGTCACCCCGTATACCATTTCTCATATGAGAACATCATTTGCCATCTTACCTGACTCCACAGAAGAATTAATTTTCTTAATTCCAATCAACTTGTTCGCATATCACAGCCGTGGTAGTTTTAGGCGTATCACAAAGAAATTCAGTTAAGATGTTCCAAACAGGACGCGTTTGAACACTTTATGAATATTGATGCGCATAATAACCAGGGGTGCTACAAAATGTCACAGACTTCCTCGTATTGTTTTCTGAAATATGGGCTAGCTTTTAGGTTTTGTCACACCCTCTTTCCAACTGCCATCTACTGGCGCCTAAAAGACCCCTGGGACTTTCCTCTGACCGGCAAAGGTGGCTCAAGGCATAAAATGATGTCACCGGGAGTTCCTAGGATTCGAATCCCGAAGGTGGCAGGATTTTTGACACCAGCTACACAGCTAGGTCGACATCGGCCGCAGCCTCGGGGAGTATTCTAATGCCCAGCTCCTCTGATCGGTAATTTTTCGTAGTTTCTCCGATCAATGCCAGGCGAATGTCGGAGCAGTATACTAACAAACGGCCCACAAACGGGACTTTCCTACCTCCTCCTTGTCCTATCCTCACCTCTTACACACACACACACTAACATAAACTGCACTACCAGTTATCGTGAGTTAGAGATTATACCGGCTGGGCGGTGACCCGCTGGAGGGGAAATCCCCGCAAATCCACGTCGTACGTCGACGGCGGATCTGGCCGGGCAGCAGGGAAAGATACCTGCCCCCTCCCGCGATGACCTAATGCACTATACTTACGGAATCTATATAACTGGGCAGTTGACGCGCCCAGAATCACTAATCTGTCATCAGAACCTATGTTATGAATACTCGATTCCAATGTTTCAATTACGTACAGACTGATTGCACATACATCTGATACACATTTACCGATTTGACTAAGAGATTATGGAAGGATAAGGGTACTGATGATATTCAGGAGAGATTGGGAATACCCCGCAAAGCACATCATAACTGAAAACATTGCTGCCTCACGCGGATCTCGAACCCATATCATCAGAGTCCGCGTCCTTGACCCATAACCCATTCTTTCGAGATCGACCCACTTGACCGTACTGCGAGTAATTATAAACGCGTTATGGTTGTGTAACGTAATACTTTGATGAATACGAGTAAAATAACACGACAAAAACATAACTTTTTATGCATATGTAGTCATTAATGTGCTTTGCAATATTGAGTCAATGTGTCTCAATGACTTTGATACCAATCGTGTCAATGGCAACAATGAAAACAAAATTACTTTTGCATTAACTTCACATTTGTTAATGAACAAATTTCTCAAAATTAAATTACTAAAGAAAATATCTTCTAAAGAAATGTCAAACATCTATCACGCTACCTGTATGTATCTTATGTTTCTTACAGTTTGAAAATATATAATGGTAATGGCAGCTAGAACAAATTTACGTTACCAAACTAAAGAACTCGTCAACCAAGTGTAACTGCTTCATAAGATTCGTTTCGCATATCAAAATATCTGCTATTGTAGCTCATCAGCAGGATATAAAAACATTACATAAAAATGTAAATGAAATGCACTTTTCACATTTTTAATCAGCTGAATTTAGCTCAGAGCGAACATTTGTTGTCGGGTCGTCATAGATAGCTGATTTTTGTCCCAAATATAGCTGATATGAAACTAACTATATCGCTAGGTATATAGCTAGGTCGAATTTAGCTGCAATCTACTAGCGAATTCTAATGGCGAGTTGTTCTGAAAGGTAATTTTCCGTGGTTTCTGTGATTGGTATCAGGTGAATGGCGGAACAGTACCAGACCTTGCTCCGAACGCGATCTTTCCTTCTTCTTCCTTGTACTATCCTCTCCCCTTACGCGCGCGCGCATACACACACACACATACACACACAAACACACACACATACACACATACACACACATACATACACACACATACACACATACACACACATACACACATACACACACATACACACATACACACATACACACATACATTTACATTCATTACACTACCACACGCGTAGGAGACTAGTTGGGAACGTAGTTTGTTCAGCCTGGGGCGTTGCTTTGCTGGGGCAGATACTTGGAGGAGGAACCATAATAAGCCAACAAAGGTTTGCCCATCCAGCGGACCTGACCTCTCCATCTACCAAGGAAAGAATCATCACCTTTTCCCGGGATAAAAACATTCCTTGCACTAGCGGGACTAATTATCAGAGGAGTTGACGTGCCCGGAAACGTCTACTAATGCAGATTTTCGTTACAGATTCCGCCAGCCCAACCTGTCCTTTATGTTAGTATGACCATTATCACCTTCCCGAACGATTGGAATAATTTGTTTACAATTATTTTGTATTTTCACTAACTATAATTCATATACGAGTACTTATCTCATCTCATTCCATACTTGCTGGTCTACGTTATTTTACTTCTGATCGTAGTTTGCCCTCTTTATTACATTTTCAATCTACCTAAACTTAACCTCATCGGAACAATAACTTTAGTTATGCTTGCCATTGACCATTTACTTTCAATTGTTCCAACCTTTTTAATCTAGAGTGTTTAACATAGTACTGCATCATATGTATTTTTCAGCACTTTATTTTCTCATATTAGTGTAAACCCTTCGGCCTTCTTTTAGTGACTCTAAAGCACGTTATTAATGAAGTTGGCATTATTTTGACAGAATCTTAGCGACTACATATGTGTAACATCATTTAATGATCTCCGAATTTTTTTTAAGCTACTAATTTACTTTGTTATTCTTTTAGATACTTGAATTGTATATATGTGTAAATATAATCACCTGAATATAAATATATTTATTTAGCTTGATGGAGAGTTGGAAATCGTTTGCTAGTCTTGAACCAGGAGAAACGATACAAGCCCGCCCTATAGAACTATTAAACGGGAAATAGTGAAAAATCTGTCCCATTATGAAATTATGGATGTTTAGGTTATTATGAAGTTGTAGTATGAGTATGGAATGTAGTGAAAGTATGGAATTATGAAGTTGTGGTTGTGTAACGTAATACTTTGCATTATGAAATAGAGACATGAAAACGCTTGCGTACCCGTGCGAGAACTCTCGCATGTTAAATTCCACCCTCTTCCCTGTATTTCCTTTTCCATATTCAGCGGGGAAGTTGTAAACGAAACGTGTTTATTTGTTAAAAATTTTAAAAAGGTGACTTCCAATGTACTTATAGAATTCAAAATTAAAATAAAAACAAATTGACGTTTGAAACACATTTTGAATAAAGGTTTATTTAGTGCTATAGACAATGTTCTTGTAAAAAATTCACAACACTTCCGTAAAACAGCATTAGGAGTAATTATACAATCTACAATCTTCCTTCACAGTTATATTTTCACTTTCCTTAATAGTCACAAAGTATTAAAAAAGCTTTTTACCTTCGAGAAAGGTACTTAAAGTATATGTGAAAATACAAGATCGGGCAAGCATAACCCTTTATTTTCGGAATATTATTTAACTTTATTACCGAAATGAGTGGTACACCCGTGCAATTTAATCGCCTAGAATATGGAGTAATTAGTTTTCACATACAGTTGTAGATTCTCTGTATGTTACTGATTTTGCACATTAATTAATGAAAGACGTTTTATAATGTATACATACAATTTTGCATAATGTATTATATTAATTGTATTGATGAGGGT